>OW152822.1:0-265000 GCA_933534255.1 Iphiclides podalirius | reverse complement strand
ACAAGTCATTTGCACAAAAATATACGAACGAATGCAATTAAGGTTATTGGACCCTGGTAAATAAAACATGATCTCGATCGGTCAGCATCTCCAACCGCTATTATGCTATCGCCTTCTTTTAATAAAAACATTAATAGCCAATGATCTGAAATAGAACAATAATTTCGTCTGTTTCCAATCCACTGGTGATTAAAACAATAGCCGTTTGAATTGAATTATAAAATCCGAGCAAATGACTGCTTGTCATTTTTCATAACACGATTTAAAAACCGTTTGACCATTTGAGCTTACATTTCTGTACAGGCAACGGCTTGATAAACATAACTTATTAGCATAACGTTTTACTCTTAGGGTCCCGTACCCAAAGAGTAAAACGGGACCCTATTACTAAGACTCCGCTGTCTGTCTGTCTTTCTGTCTGAACCAAAGAGAATGTAATCACTACGTTTACCATGATATTACGTTTAACTATGATATTCAGACATTTGACATTTTCACAGATGATGTATTTCTGTTGCTGTTATTACAACAAATATTAAAAACAGATTAAAAAAATATTAAATTAGTGCTCTCCTCGTACGCGACTCCGATTCGCACTTGTTAGGTTTTTTAATAATAAATATAAACTACAACGATGACTCCGTGGCAGAGTTGCCAAGGTATTGGCTTCGGCGTCGGGGGTCTTGGGTTCGATTCCCACACGGTACAACTATTTGTGTGGCCCACAGATAGTTGTTTCGGATCTGGGTGTTTGTCCGAGTGAAATTTTTGTTTGTAAAACGTTCTTACAACACAGGATAATGTATCCTAAAGTAAGGGCAGTGTTTTTAAAAAAAAAAAATTACTCGCAGAAAAAACCGTTTCATCCTTCACGAATAAAAGAAGTACATACGATATCGCCAGGGATATACGAACGGACTCGCCACTACAAAGGTAGTCGGCGAGCTCGTTCCATATCATCTGAATAAATGAAGCGTTAAGGGAGCATAGATAATGGAACTATGTTCAGCAAGGCCTTTTTGTATCTTGTTTCAAAGTTTTTTATGTTTTTTTACCTCAGAGCTCCGTTATGAGAACCGATTTTAAAATTATTTTTACATCGGGTCCGGTCCCACGTTTATTACATCGGCCTTTAATTTAAACATGATGTACATGCAATGTATCTCGTAAACAAATTACGTAAATCATTTTTAAACAGTCGTTTGCTAACCAATCGAAGATCCAAACGACACGTAATCGGTTACAGTTAATTACAATTAACGTCGAACCTCATCCTGGCAAATAGTTACTGTAGTAATTTATGCGCTGTAGTAGACGAGACAGTACACGGGCTGTTCATTCAGCCATTGGTCTAATAAAGCGGTGCACGCCTCGATGGCGGCGTGCACAGAGCTTTACTCGTCCCGATCCGCGTGAACTGAATAGACGTTGTGCCACGGGTTAATACATTAGGTTCTTATGCTATGTGAAATAACTTTAATTGCTTAAGTTATTAACAAACAATAAACTCGAACAATGGGATCGATTTTCTTGACGAGATGGGAGATGGATATGGTAAAAATCGCCACGTATCCAACGAAGAGCTGCTTGAATCGTGGACGACCAGGCCCTGCCCAATCGCTTCGGCCTTGTGGAGAGATGTTGCATCTCTTTGCTGTTTCTATCTGATATATCACGGGGAGTGCTCCGAGGAATTGCTCGGATTGATAATGACTTCCGAATTTTACCATCGTCAATCCGCCACTTACCATCGACACCACATCGATGATTGCGCGACCACTGGGTGTTTTTTTAAGTAATTTTCTGCCTCGCCTGCGGTATTTCAGTACCTTCGTGGGTTCTCTGGTATAGCGAGTATCCATGGGCGGCGGTGACCACTTACCAACATGTTACCCGTCTGCTCGTTTGCCTCTTTTTCCATCCTCTAAAAAAAACTTGATTTATGCTGAAATAAGTTAGAAACGACTTATATTTAGATTAAATTTAAGAAGAAATTAAACCTTAGACTGAAAATCTTTATATTTAGAATTGTATGTAGTGTATTGGAATCTCAAGGGTTTGTATATGGGTTTATTTTAGGTCCATCTTTATATTTAGAATTGCGAGTGTTTATTGGAATCTCAAGAATTTTTATACGGGTTTATTTTAGGACTTTCCCCCATTTATCTTGTGCCTGGGAACTACCTTGATGTTTACGTAAATAGTAAGCAAAACTGCTACAATAGGTATTAAAGGAAAATACAAATATTCTACTTATACCAGGAGAGTTAATACGATGGTCCTTTATAATGCACTGGTTCCCTTTTATCTCTGTCCCATCTTATGTGAATAATCTATCAAATACTGGAAGCCACGGAACAAGCTCGTTTCCAGGTAAGAAGAAAATCATGGCGATCGTGGCTGTTGTCGGTGAAAATTTAGTTTTCTTTGTGAGGTTGGTAAACGAACAGGAAGTTTATCAGATTTCAAGTAAATATGAGTTTCACATATTTGATGTCCTGCAGATATTATTGCTATTACAATAGGTGTTATACTCTTACTTTTACATTTATAATTTCAATTTAATATGTCGCTTTTTCTTAATGCTATACTACTTTTTTGTAAAGGAAAACATAAAAAAATATTTTATTTATTTATTTAAGCTTTATTGCTACACATTAAGCCAAGGTCTACGAGACTTAAAGCCTTCATTTATATAAAATCAAATTCAATTTCTATTTCTATTCTATTTTTTAGTCTTAATTTAGACAGCGTTTGTGCCCCTAAGTAGGAATCTATCTGCGCAAGACATTCACAGAAACGATAAAAGCAAGTTTTAAATTGGTCAAATGTGCGAAGTTGGTAGTTTGGTTCAGCGACTTTCTCATAAATTTTGCCGATAAGGGAACTATTTCGGGTATTGCCCGCAGACTCATAATGCCTTTATGGCCATAAATTTTGATCGCTCACCGCGATACCTTTCAAACAAATGACATTTATAGGGGAGGCGTAATTTTAAATTGACGAAGTAACAAGACATGGTAATTTGTTACAATTATTCTTCCTAACATGTAGTAAATTTTAGTAGCAACTCAATAGCGTCACTTGTATAATAATATAATGTCAAATACGAAACTTGATGTAAAAATGTAAAAAAAAACATCAAAAATATTTCATTTGCCTATAAAGTAGCATCGCATTTATCCTTTGCATTCTTATACTATCCACTTACAAATATTTTGTGTTTGTAACAAAGCTCTCAGCCTCAACTTCAAATGAAGTTATGTGCTACATCCGAACTTGTTGTAAAGTCGGATCTTGTTCCTCTATAGTTTTGTCCGACTTCGCTAAGTTAGTAGGAAACCCCACTTTACCTCTTAACCAAACTTAGTGTTGCAACAGCCTTTACTTATTAGGGATGTACTTACTTCTGTAATTAAATTGAGGAGAAACTAGCGCGCTTGGTTTAGATAACGATAAGTTTGGATTCTCAACGAAAAAAACATGCACCTTGATAGAAAACATACATCCGTTGAAATATTACACACCAGGAAAAAAATTGTATGGAAGACAGCGACACCGTCTCACTTGAACGAATATCGGAAATTTCAAATTTATAATTTCAACTAACTTTCAACAAACTTGATCTCAAATATCGATCTAAGGACAAACGTCTTAATTAAATAATTAAATTGTGTAGACAAAAATTAAATAGAGCGAATAATCATTACTTGTATTCAATTTCAATGTCGTGAAGTGTATAAAACATAAAAAAATAAATAAATTTTTAATTTTTTTCATTAAAGATATAAATTACATTTAAAACAATAAATAGGGTAGTTTAACTTTTATGTATCTAGATTGAATATATAACAGATCCGTAACATTTATGGTAACTAAATATCCTATTTGGGAGGGTGTTAAAAATACATGCAAAGCGAACCTAAAAACTCGATACGAGCATTGCCCTTCATAAACAAGCTCGTAAATATTAAAACGGTTGTCGGAGGGGTAGGTCGAAAGTCGGATCCGATCTAGGAAAATTGGTGAAAATTAAATGACTCACGACCTTTTCGTGCTTTTGATCGCTTATTGGGAACATTACAAAATTTTAATCGGCGATTCTTCCTCTTTGTGTAAATCTTATTGAACCCATACTTTTATTACACTCAGTAATGATTTTTTGTAGTCAATCTAAGCCTGAGTTGGTGACACCTGATCTTTCAAGTACCTTTAAAAAAAATCAGTGATCATTATGAACAACTGTGTTGGTTGTCTTGGCAAATACAAAGAACGCTTTTGAATGGGATAAAAAGTAACAGCACCTACATATCCCACTGCTGGGCAAGGGCCTAATCTTTTACAGAGGGTATCAGGGCATAGTCCAACATGCGGCCCCAATGCGGATTGGCGAACTTCACATATCTTCGAAATGTTATTTGTGTTATTATTTCGAAAAAAAAATCAGGTTTTCTCAGGATGCATGTTCCTCACGATGTCCTTCACCGTTGAACACGTGATAAAGTCATCACTTAAAATCAACAATTTCATTGGGCAACGTGGCTTGAACTGAGATTGCTCGAGTATATTGAATTAAAGGTGAGCACAAGAACCCTGATAGAGCCGTGATAGCTCAGTGTCCGGGCGCTCGCCTTTAATGCAATATACTCGAGCAACCCGAGTTCGATCCCCGGTGCCGGCACCAATGAAGTTTTTAACTTTAAGTGCTGACTTATCACGTGCTCCTCGGTGAAGGAAAACATCGTCAGGAAACCTGCATATTTTCGAAGTTAATGCATACAAAGAGGCTTATACACTCAAGCTCTCATATGTTCCTGACTCCGACCTTTCGCGACGGGACTTTTGTATATTTAAACGCACGGACAAAGGGAAGCAGCGTGCCTTATCGTTCGAAAACGCTGTGCTAAGGACCGTTAGCAGACGTACCTGACTTCTCGTGTTGTTGTAATCAAGTTGTGACATTTCAAAAGCGTGCGATCTGAGAAAGAAATGCTACGTTTAAGTAATATGGTTGTATGAATAATAATTATTGTAGTAAACAAGCAATATTAGTAATCGACTACTTTCTACCATGATTGCATGTCGCTTGTTTTGCAGAGCTAACAATGAGTTCTTTTTAATACTTTTCATGCGGTTCATGAAAAAATCTGAATAAAACCTAGAAGAATTTTTGTTTCACTTCATTTGTTATAAATCTGATGTTATTAAAAATAATTAAAAAAAAAAATAATTTTACAAATTTCATTTTGTAATAAATTGAGATACAAATTAAATTAGCAAAAGACAAATACTGCATAATAATGGTGTAAATCGGAAGGGGAACATCAATTATTTACAAATTTAATTGTATAAATGTTGGTATGTCGATGGGTGTACGTGTGACTTGAAATATTCTCCTATAATATGTTTGTTCCGTTTCAGTTATTTGAAACTGATACGAATTTTCGTTATAAACGATTTTCTTCTTCATCTCCGCTTTGCAATCCGATCCTTTGCAAAATTAATCGATATCCTCCACTGCTTCCGTACATCCGAATCCAATCGCACCAGTATCCGTTTGGCTTTCAAGAAAATTCAACTCAGAAATTGCTAACTTCCAAAGCAAGCGATGGTGAAAATTATTTTCTATTTCTACGGTACGATACGATGCGATTGCTTTGTAAAAGCTCTCTTTCCGTTTTGAAATTGGTTCCGATGAAATTGAATAATCAGAAACGATACTTTATTACTGATTACTCAATCAAATAAACACTGAGAAACTTTATTTGGAGAAATTAGGTTAGTCGACAATATGCATATATTTTGTAATTATACTGCCATATACGTAGGAAGTAGGAGTATAATAGTACGAGTTTGGATAGGAGTTTAGGTTAAATATGGTTGGGATTACGGATAATTGGTCGTTTGTTGTAAAGGAAACATAATAGATGACGGCAAACATTGCTACATTTTAATGTTTACATGTGAAAAGGTGGTAAGCGACCTGATGTTAAGTGGTAAAATTCACCCATTGTAATTTGAAATTTCCATGGGGTTGCAGATGCGTTGCTACCTTTTCATTAAGTGTTCTCTGATTCCCTCATTCACGCTAGCCTATGGTGAGGTCGTGACTCGTGGTGACCCTACGACAGTTAATCAAAGTTTAATAAACTTTAATCAAAATATTCAATTACATTCATTAACTCGCCACAGTTCTAAATCTTTAATACTTCTCTCAATCTGTCTAAAAATAAGAACATTCTAATTTCAATGCTTAAAACTCACTTTAATCGAACAATGTTTGAATTTCTCTAAATAAAAATATAATTTTATAGTTGAGAACTTATTAAGTTCTTGTAATGTGTTTCTATTACTAAAGTAATATAATTATTAACGTACATGTTTCTGAAAATTATTAATTTCAAATCTGATTTTTAGCAGCACAATTATAAGTTCATGACACATGGACATGTGTCTTGCCAAATATAAAGCCTGGAATGTTTTAATATCCTCTGTACATAGGCGACTTTTACCCAGCAGTGGGACGTATAAAACCTAGCCGTCTACAGCCTTGTCTTTGCTTTCCTTTTTTATATTTTTAGCCGTTAGATATTTACATCAATTGAATATAACATTATATATATAATATTGAATAAAAACGCAATTTTATTGTGTCTACTATGAACATATTTTTAAATAACACTGAAATGCCAAATAAGAAATGTAATATAGCAATTACTTGAAAAAGAACGGAGATCAAATTTAATATCGCATATGATGAAAACAACAAAAATTGTAATAAGTAAGTAAGGTACCTTGATATTAAATTCCGTTTGATCAAAGGAAACATGAATTTTATTTAATTCCATTTTACATATTGCAGGAATAACAAATACGAGAGTGTCTCTGTTAAATAAGTTTAATTTAAGTTTTTAGGACCTGAAAACAATTTTATTGCCATTTATACCCACTTGTGTTTCAAAACAGCTAATATTTGAGGTTTAGGAAGTTTATTTGGTAGTGTGCTAGGCCTATGCAGCGGCCTAACACAGTTCTGCGTTTGGTTGTCACGAAATTCGTTCCTGTGCTGTAGCAAATAGCAATAATATAGAACCGTACATACAGAACCCGTGTGGGAATCAAACCTTCGACCCCGACGCCGAAGCCAATACCTTGGCAACTGCGTCTCGGAGTCCTCGAAATTTTTCTATTTGTCCTCTAAATTAACTCTTATATATATATATATATATATATATATGTATATATATATATATATATATATATATATATATATATATATATATATATATATATATATATATATATATACAGCGTGTCGTTACCATCGCGACAATAAATGAACACACATATATGGGATAACTTTTTAAAGTTGTATTAAACATTTAAATTCTTTAAACATCAATATTTACAGAGTTATTAAATTTTCCAAAACAAAGAATTTTAGAACTCCCTTACACACAAACATCACAAAGCATATGAATGGGTTGAATGAATTTAAAAGAGACCAAAACATACTGTTAAAAGGAGAGGCTTGTAATGCGACGTTGTGGCGCGAGTTGTATAGGATGTTACAAATTTTGTTTCTTTTTTACTTAATTACTTTGTTTGAAAAAAATTTTTTTTTAATTATAGATTTTGTTTAACGTTAATATTTTTTATGATTATTGGCAAGTAGCGTTAGACGTGTGTTCATCTATTGTCGCGATGGTAACGACACGCTGTATAAATATATATATACACCCACAGATAATTGTTTCGCATCTAATTTAGAAATTATAAATTCATAGTATATAGAGCTTCCATACATTTACAATTTCATTGCATGACACTTTAAAATTCACCAATGCATAATCCACACCACTTTTACTGCGTCGTAACATTAAATATCGGAATCTGTTACGATCTATTTCATCGTTTATTGATTGAATTTATAGCCTTAAAACGTCCAAGTGGACTCGTGGTGGATATAAATTTCTCATTTGCTAATTTGCGGATACTGAGCGTCTCCTTGCTCTGGAAATTTTAATACATACCAAAGTGTTAAAGACAAATTAATGCCCGTGGCTTCGTTCCGTGGTGAGGGAATGGAATTTGTTTTAGTGTCCTGTTGCCCACTTAAACACAATTAAACTGTCTGCTTGCTTGCAACCTTCTCGAAAAACTTTCACGGTCCTTTACAAAATTAACATAAACAGCAAAAAAACGTTTCCAGACCGTGCCTGACAGTGAAATTAATGTTACATTGCAAACCAATAATATTGTACACCTCATAGAGTTAATGGAAAAGAACAAATTTTATACGTACGTATATTTAATCACAAGTATATATCGTACGTTCTACAATTTCTCTTTGCCCAGAGGTAAATTAGAAGGCAAATTCTGTCCGCTCTTTGGTTTCTGTTTCGGACGATTTTTTTTGCCGAATTTGTTTTGACTACTAAGATTTATTTAAGATTAATTAAATTTTTTTTGCGGATCATTTATCCAGTGAAAGTTTGTATTTTGTAAAATTATATTCTTAGATTTATGAATACTGTATTTCGTGACCAGCAACGCTTACAATTGTTGCGTCTTATTATTGATTTTTAAAAATCTCTTATTATACATTCTTTCATACTGAAAATGATACAATCAAACAGTGCTAATTTTATATAAATGATGCTTTCGCCGCAAGAAATTACACGAAATAAAGATCGGTCATCCAAGATGAATGTTTTAGGCGCTCCCCTTCATTCTTAAGACAATTAGTCACGAGAACCTTGTGCGAAGCCAGAAAGTTGGGTAGAATTCCGACTGAATAAATAACTTGTTACGGTTCTCTCTTGACATATTAATTAATATTAATATTTTTTCAAATGAACTGTATCGATAGTTGGTTCATTTTATTTTGAAAGAACAACGTTCTTTTATTATGTTTAACATTTAATGTTTAACATTTTGTTTAAAATATTTAACATTTTCTACAAAAATTTTAACGATTATGTATGTACACGATAATGAATATGTAAACTGTGTTCAACATCTTTCTATGAATCCTTTTTTATGGTCAAATCGGGACCCTATTACCAAGACTCCGCTGTCTGTCTATCAGTCCGTCTGTCACCAGGCTGTATCTCATGAGCTGTTATAGTTAGACAGTTGAAATTTTCAGTTGAAAATATTGAGAAAAATATTTATGTAATAGAATAAAAAAATGCATTAAAATAGAATAAAACAAAAAATATTTAAGAGGGAACGTGCGTGATTCCGACTCGCACTTAGCCTGTTTTTGAACATCATATTATAAAACGTAACAAATAAGGTCCAAATCGAATTTATTTTAAGATTAAAGAACTTTCTCTGTACAATAAACTTTGTGTGTAGACTATAACTAATTCATCATACAGTACTGAGAGGTGCTCAGTCAAATTAATTTACAATTTGAATTCAGACGTCAACAGTTTCAAGTTACGAGCTTGTTACTTTACAATGACACATCCATTGTACTCTTCCACTTGTTATTATGTCACTCTATCGAATCAATCAACTAGAGCAGTTCGTTACAGTGATTCGGCTTTACTTTTGGTACCACTACACGTCATACTAACTAATACCGATTAAAAAAATCCCCATGTTGAAAAGTTCTTTCGATGATGCTTTTAATCACCTCGACATTTCAACCCAAAGGATTGGTGTTTAAACAGAAATATAGAAAAAAAATACATTTATTTACCAAAAAAAGGACGCACACAATAAAAGAGAAAGAAAAAGTAAAATTAACAAGAAATAAAAAAAAATACTTATAAATAATTCAGTAAAGCGAAAGAACACAAATACATAATTAATATATAAAACAAATGAAAAAGAACAAACTATAAATATTGTACGCCCTATTCCAGTAAATTTGGTTAGCAGCTCAGCATTATGCTATGCCGGAAGTCAAGGCCCCCACACAGCGCTGATTTTCAGAAGAATATTGTTTTTGTTGATTTTTAGAAGAATATTGTTAGTAAATATTAAACAATCTCGTGATAGCTCAATGTCGGGGTGCTAGTTTTTGATTCAATATACTCGAGCAATCCGACTTTAAATCTCTCTTTGTTACTTACAGTATCAATTGCAGACTTATAACGTCCTCAGTGCTGAAAGCATCGTGAGGAAACCTTCATATTTTCGAAATAATAAATAAATACTTCTAAGATATGTTAGGCCTGCCAATTCGTAGTGGAATATGCTATGATACCCTCTGTGCAGAGCAATCTTTACTTTAAATCATAAATGATTATGTTAACTTTTTATCAACAGTGCTGTTTGCTTTATTCTCGTATACTCGTATCATTTCATTTATATATAAATATGAACTGTTTGTTGGTCATGTAAAATATGACTCCTAAAATATTATTCCTAACGATATTTCCGAACTGATTTTAAAATCAATTCAGAAATGTCGTTGTGATTGAAATTAAATTAAATTAGACGATGAACAGATATTCTTAGTAGACACTCAAATACTTACTATCTAACGGGTACCCACTAATTAGAGGTAGGCTTACTAAGTAGATGACGTCATATAATGCAATCATAATAGGTGGGCATGCTTTCCTGTTGCACAGCTCCGACGTTAGCTCTGTATTGAGGCATAATAACGCGTTAAGTTCGGAATAAGTATGAAGCGTTCTTTTTTATGTGAAAAGTTGGCAAGCGAGCTGGCGGTCCACCTGATGGTAAGTGATAGCCGCAGCCCAAGGACATTTGCAACACCCGTAGAGTTGCAGATGAGTTGCCACTTTTTATTAGAGTGGGCCCCGGCTACCTCACTCGTCAGATGAAACGCATTAAGCACGTTCGAAACAGCACGTCCAATTTACGCCGGTTTTGTGAGGTCGTGGTACTTACTGGGATGGACCTGCCCATTCGTGCAGCGAAGACTGTTGCGTGGCCCTACCACAAAAAGCGTAGCCTATCTAAGTAGTTGTCATGTTGCATCTCTCCAAGGGGAGTAAACTGGTGAAAGTGCAATGAGGGCTCACCACTAGCGTATCAATTACGCAACTTCTCATGCGTTGAAAATGTCCATGGATTGCAGTGATCGCTCCGTATTGGATAAACGCTCTTTTGCAACCATTCCCATTTAATTGGGACTGGGGCCTAAAGAGATTTTACTATGCAAAGAGAAAATAATTATTATGTATAATTTTAATTTCATGTGTCCATTGTTTTTTTTAATTTTGAAATAGTAAAAGATTACGCCGGCGTTTTTTTACGCTAAATAAATGACAGACTTGTACGTTTCATTTCATATTCCAATAAATAATATAGTATAGATATATGGTATAGATTGGCATTCTACGTAATACGAAGTGCCGTGTTACGTAGAATGCCAATCTACTAATTAGGCTGTTGTGAATTTATAAAAAAATGAATCACTGAGGAACATTCTGAAATAGAGCAAATAAGTCATAGATTCAAACAAAGTGGTTTTAGGGTAATGGGGGATGAGCGATAAGGTAGCAATTTGTGAGCCATTCTGAAAATCTTATCTCAATTGACCTTATTAAAGAGGAAAAACAAACAAATTAAGGGGCGGTGACTCTGTTTGATTTCATGTATGAAAATCGAAAAGTACTTACTAAATGGAAGTACGCTTATCAGCTGATGGAACTTAACTTATCGTCCTGTTATGATTATTATAAGCGATTTATTTGAAATATTTAAGTTAAACACATATGGCGTAATTTTGTTCGCCGTAGCTGCAAACTCATATTATATATTTCAGGATAACATCACCAACACCACTTATTTATAAGTATCATGCAAGTGAACCATCAGGTGTAAGAATCTTTACTAAGTGTCATAATCTTTAACGTCTTTCAAAATGTTCACTTTGTATTAGTAGTGATGGGTAACGTCAATTTATTATTTCTTTATACACCAAATTCATCGGCGTGCCAACCTTAGCGTCATCATGAAAAAAGCAATAAGTAAAATTCTGACATATTTATGTATGTATTTTAAATTATATAGCTTACATAAAATAAAGTAAACATTTAAATACACAGTACGTTAACATACGTACAAATACCAGTAAAAATATGTCTGTATGTATGTTTGTTAAATGATCCGGTGAATCTACGGAAAATGTTTTGAAGAGCTCGCGAGTTTCCTTTTAATGCATAGGGATTTTTAGATGTCATTTTTTTTAATGGGAATAGGAGGCAAACAAGCATGCGGGCCACCTGGTTATAATCGATCACCGCAGCTCATGGACACTTGCAACATCGGTTGAGTCGCAATACGGCTGCTGTTCTATATTTATAAAATTTTCACTCGCAAAAAATATTCTGATAAAAGCTTTATTTACATTTTAAAAATGACTATGCAATATATTTCATTTACTGCTGAGCACAATGTATAAATAAATGTAGTGCTTCTGTGAAACACACCGGACACCGTTCAAAATTTTTCTTAAGGCACTTTTAGGGTTCCGTACCCAAAGGGAAAAATGGGACCCTGTTACTAACTCCGCTGTCTGTCCGTCTCTACGTCTGATACCCGGCTGTATCTTATGAACCGTGACAGTTAGTTGAAATTTTTAAAGATGATGTATTTCTGTTGCCGCTATAACAATTATTACTAAAAAACAGAACAAAACATATTTACGTGGGGCTTCCGTACAACAGACATTTTTTTTGCCGTTTTTATAGGTAATAAATAGTACGGAACCCTTCGTGCGTAAATTCAACTCGCACTTGGCCGGTCCCCATTGTCCTGCAAACTTGAAGTTAGTACTCAAAGGTTGGAAAAGTTAAAATAAATAAGTATGAAAATGTAAGTAATAATAACAATGCATAATAAAATAAAATATTTATAATTTTAAAGTTTTATGTTGAAAAATATTTCAACTCCCTTAAGCGTAATACGGCTAATGTACATACCTCAGTGTTACGTTAGCTTTTAAGGGATTAATTCCCAAGGAATGATATTTTCGTGGGTTAATGTAAGTACATTATCTTTATATAATTATATTATATAATTCTTTTGTACGTGTATATGTCACAGAACTCCTAAACGGAGGAATTTTTTATGAAATTTTTTATGTTTGGATTCACAATTCGTTTTTTTTTTTTGTTTTTTCTTGACAACGTCTGTTAGGTCCGCTAGTATATTATATAAATATAAACAAGTGTTATATTTATATAATATACGAGCTTATATAATATTCTATTTTGTCTTAAAGTATTATAAAAATATTATAAAAAGTATTATAAATAAAAATATTACTCGTACCAAAGCATATCATTATCAATTCTTGCAAACTTGCAATGATGTCTTAAGCGTGTGAATTTTCGTTACGAACGTTGCCTAGATTTTATCTAAATCGGCCATTTAAAATAAGATGTTAAACAGATGCTGCTAAATTATGACGTTTTATTTTCGTTGATCAAAAGTGAAAAAATTAAATAGAGGAATAAGTTTTTTTTTAAACTAAGTAACAGAAAAATTCCTTAATAACGTTTTGAAGAATACATTTGTTAGATTTATAACATGGGGTGTTTTTATCACCAGATATGTGCGCCGGGCAGCGTATATAAAAAGGCGTATGCAAGATAGATAGCAGTTTTGCAACACAGTCGCGTTTGTGTATAAAAATTATTGCAAAAACTACAACATTTACCCAGTTGTTGTATTTAGAACTACAATTGAACATTAATATATCACCGAGGCTTGAATCAGGCTTCAGGAATAGGGAAATATATTTATGTGGGAAAGGTTAAACATAAAGGAAATGACTACGTGTTCACTCTAACTGTATTTATTCGCGACTAATAGGTAAACTTAATCGGTGGGCGCAGCCGCCTCTAATTACTCAACGTTGACACACACATACATATCCCTTACATGCATATACTCGTACATACAAAACTCAGTCATAATGTACGTACACCAACCCCCCTCTTAAGGAAAAAATATTTTAAACACTAAGTACATAATATAACTTTAAAACAAACAATAAACACATCTTAATAATACCCGATTTCATTTTTTAAAACTATGCAAATTACTTTGGTTACACGTATGCACTAGCCACAGGCGCCTGTTGTTGAGGCACCGTCTGGACGGTCGCCGTGCTGACCGTTGCAGCTGGTCTGCTTGCGAACCCAAAATTCTGCGCCGGCACACCATCAACCCAATGGCAGCGGACAAAATCGCCACAAGAGCTATGATGACCCATACCAGGCTATCCAATTTTTCCTGGAAGGTGTTGTTCACCGTCTGAGCAATCAAACTATTGCTCGAGTTGTGTTCTTCTTTAGTTTGACTCGAACCCATCGTATTGAATTATTAGCAGAAAAAATGATGTTCGTCTGAGCAAAGAACGTAATGAAATGTAATTTACCGCAAAAATATTAATTATATATTGCCGTGAATCAAAATAAAATTATTGCCTAATTATACGTGTGCCCAATAATAATTATGTTGCATACGTCTTAAAATTAATGAAACCGTACGACAAAATTTTGTGCATGAACAATAAAAATGTAATTTACACAAAATGCAATGTAAAGTTAAAAGTAAATAAAATGTAATAAGGTGTATATTGGTGTATAATATACGAACTAAATTAAGTCGCAATAGCGTTAATTATAAATCATAATCAAAATTACTCAATACGGTTAAAATACAATAGGTTGCATACTATGCAAAACGTAAAGGTGTTATTATAACGCGGCCACTTCGCGTTGTTTTATGATTTAAAACTTTGCTAGAAGTGTCCTCGTTATTATTGCTTCTAATATTAGTACTATTATCGTTATTACTATCATCCGTTATATCTAACCTAGAAATATCACTGTCGATAACGTATGCAGGTTTAAGCCTATCAATCGATATACAAGTTTCCTTATCACCTATCTTAATAATAAATGTCTTTCCTTGTCGTTTTACGACAGTATATGGACCATCATATGGAGGCTGAAGTGACCTTCTCATTATATCGTTCCTAACGAAAACACTTTTACACGTATTAAGATCGCTAGACGCGAATAATGATCTCGAATTCCCGTGACTCCTTGGTCGTGGTTTATATTTATTTATAGTATCCCTAAGCAACTGTAAATATTCCGAGTCTGAACTACGAATTTTGGATTGATCGTAAAAATCTCCCGGTAATCGAAATGGCTTACCGTAGGTTAATTCCGCTGCGCTCACCCCGCTATCACTTCTGATAGCTGCACGCAGACCTAACAATGCGATCGGAAGCTCGTCTACCCATGACTTGTTGCATTGCAAACGTGCCATGAGAGCCACTTTTAGTGCTCTATGCCAACGTTCGATCATGCCGTTGCTTTGTGGATGATAAGGAGTTGTACGTAACTTGTGAATGCCTAAATATTTCATGAGGTTGTTAAATAAATCACTCTCAAACTGTCTACCCTGGTCGCTAGTAAGCTTCGAAGGGCATCCAAAGCGAGAAATCCAACACTCAAAAACTACTCTAGCTACGGTCTCCGCTGTGATATTTTGCACAGGAACAGCCTCGGGCCAACCCGTGGTACGGTCGATCATTGTCACGCAATATCTATATCCATCAGACGATATCGTCAAAGGTCCGACGATATCGATGTGTACATGTTGAAATCTATCAACCCTTTCAAAATTCCCTACTCCTGACACAGTATGTCTATTTATTTTAACTTTTTGACATACGGGACAGGCTCTGGCCCATCTGGTTATATCCCGGTCCATATCTGGCCAAAAGAACTTTTGTTTGATTAAATGTTTAGTACATTTAATTCCAGGATGGCTAAGGTCATGTACTGAACGAAAAGCTAATTGCCTAAAATCTTCCATTAAGTACGGTCTAACGTTATTGTGTGAGACTTCACAATAAACTTGTTTCTCCCCATCAGGTATGTAAAATTGTTTAAACTGCAAGTTGCAATTAGACGCTTGTATCATTCGCTGTAAATATGCGTCACTCGATTGCTTTTCCGCTAGCGCTGCATAATCCAGTAACGTCGGACAATTTATTGTTGCTATGCGGGAAAGAGCATCGGCCACTACGTTTTGATTACCGTTTATATACCTAATATTTGTCCTAAACTCACTTATATAAGAAAGTTGACGGATTCGTCTAGGACTTTCTTTATCGCTGTTTATTTTTGTAAATGCGTATATAAGTGGTTTATGATCGGTAAAAATAGTTAATTTTCGTCCCTCTACTAAACTTTTGAAATATTTGATGGCCATAAA
This sequence comes from Iphiclides podalirius, assembly GCA_933534255.1. Lineage (NCBI taxonomy): Eukaryota > Metazoa > Arthropoda > Insecta > Lepidoptera > Papilionidae > Iphiclides > Iphiclides podalirius. The sequence continues at coordinate 248,767 of OW152822.1, read as the reverse complement.
TATTGCTAAAAATTCGCGATCATACGTAGAGTATTTGTTTTCCGTGAGCGTTAAGTTCCTAGAAAAATATCCCAGCGGTTTCCAACAGTTGTTAACTTGTTGTTGTAGGACTGCGCCTACACTAGTGTTTGAAGCGTCACACATTAAAGATAAATCAGCGTCTGGCAATGGATAGGATAATGTAATGGCGCTTTTTAAGCTAGCCTTACATTTCTCAAAAGCCTCAATAGCCTTATCAGTCCACTCAATTAATGTTTTATGTAAATACGCATTTAATTCTGCCTGGCATTCGACTGCCCTAGGAATGTGAGAGCGGTAGAAATTAACCATACCGAGAAAACGACGCAATTGCTCGATATTTTTAGGCCTCGGAAAATTTATAATTGCTTCTACCTTATCGCCAAGCGGGCGAACGCCATCCGCTGACACCTCATAACCTAAAAAATCTAATTTTGATACGCCAAATATACATTTAGATACGTTAATTGTAACACCAAATTCGTTAAACCTTGAGAAAACTGCCTTCAAATGCGCCTTATGGGCTTCTTCCGATTCGCTAGCTATACAAACGTCATCAATATAATTAAATACGAAATCGAAACCACGCAGCACTATCGTGTCCATGAATCTCTGAAACGATTGTGCAGCGTTGCACAAACCGAAGGTCATCCGCGGGAATTCGAAAAGTCCAAAAGGTGTAATGATTGCCGTTTTCTCAATGTCATCGGATGCGACCGGAATAAAATGATACGCCCTATTCAAATCTAACTTGCTAAAAATAATCTTTTTTCCTGCTAATAAGTACTTAAAATCGTTAATACGCGGTATAGGGTAACGATCGGGTTTTGTTATCGTGTTCAATCGCCTATAATCTCCACATGGCCTAAGTTCTCCATTTTTCTTGGGTACCACATGTAACGGGCTTGCCCAAGGACTTTTGGAGGGCCTACAAATACCTAAGTCTAACATATCCTGAAATATCGCCTTAACCTTTTTATACCTATCCGGAGGTAGTGGTCTCGCCTTCGCATGGACAGGTGGTCCTGAAGTTTCGATGTGATGGCAAACCGTATGCTTTGGAATATCTTTGTATGATACCGGACGGGTAATATCAGGATAATTAGATAAAATATCATGCCATACATTGTTATTAATCAACGTTTTAATAGATGATTCATACTCGCCGTGGCATAATATGACTGACGCAATAACGTTCAAACGCGTAACCTGATCTACGAGTCGCCGTGCGCTTAAGTCAACTGACAATCTATAATGAGTTAAAAAATCTACTCCAATTATAGGTTGCTTAACAGCCGCCACAATGAAAGTCCATCGGAAAGATCTTCTTAAACTAAGGTCTAACACTAAAGTACGCACGCCATATGTCCTTATCTCGGTACCGTTAGCCGCATAAAGTTTATACTTATCACACGCGAAATCTTTCGATTTAGTACACGAAACAGGTATAACCGACACTTCCGCACCGGAGTCTATTAAAAATTTTAACCCACTGTTTCTATCGAAAATACATAGGCGTTTTGACGCTTCGATACAAACCTCCGCCGCCGGTTGTATCGCCGTTAGTTTTCCGATGTGGCAACGTGTTTCAGCTCTTTCCAGTTGCACGGATCTACGCACTTGGTTGCTTTGGAACGATATTTGTAGTGGTAGAAGCACAACCATTCAGGGTCCCTTCGATGCCTACTCGCGTCCCTAGTGCGCGACCTCGACCTACGTGAATTACGTCTACGTGGACCACGATATGGTTGCCGCGCGCGACGTAGTTCCGAAACCTCGACACTCAGTTTATGTAACGCGGCGGCCAAGTCTGAAGATATGGCGGTGTCTTTTGGGATCGAGCTCGATGTCGCCACCGCCGATAACTCTGCTGGCCGGGTGGCCTCGATGACCTTGTCGGCAATCACGGCCAAATTGTCCAACTCCTTGCCCTCCGTGACTGCTAAAACCGCTTGCACCGCCGCTGGAAGGTGGCTATTCCACATAATTTGCAACGTTGGGTCTGGAATTTTCGAACGTGCCAAGTGCCGCAGTAGTTGGGAAGGCTTCTGGCTGCCCAGTTCCATCTCTCCCAGCAACTTTTGGAACTGCCGTGTCTCCGACTCCTCAAACACCTGCAGCAGCCGCTCCTTGAGTGCCTCATATCTGCGCTCCTCCGGTGGCATCAGCAGTAAGTCGCTAACCTGTAGATTTCCGAATTATAACGTATGTAATAATTAATAAATACAGCTATCGGGGTCACCACTTCAGGAATAGGGAAATATATTTATGTGGGAAAGGTTAAACATAAAGGAAATGACTACGTGTTCACTCTAACTGTATTTATTCGCGACTAATAGGTAAACTTAATCGGCGAGCGCAGCCGCCTCTAATTACTCAACGTTGACACACACATACAAATCCCTTACATGCATATACTCGTACATACAAAACTCAGTCATAATGTACCTACACAGGCAATCAAATTGAGAGGCTTGAATACTGGCTCTTGGTGATGACATTTATGTACTGACTTTTTTAGACACAGTGGCAGTCTCAGCTTAATTAAATTAGTTTGAAATAATTTAAAACAGGCGACATTACGGTCCTAGATTCGCATATTGCGCTTACTATTTGTAATCACTGTATTTTTGTACGCTCGCTTCCATTTTGAAAATGTGATGATTTTTTTAGAAATTGACGAAATTGAATTACACGTTAAACCTTAAAGTAGGTTTATTAGAATGAATTTTCGAATGTATCTAACACTCATTTTTCAACAAAGGTGGCAACCCATCTGTAACCCTAAGGGTGTTGCAAATTTCAATAGGCGGTGATTATCACTTAAGATCAAACGCCTGCTCGTTTACCACCTTCGCACATAAAAAAAAAAAAAACAATACAAATAGATATTATACGTTATTCATGTCACAGCCAGCATTTAGTTACAGTACTCCCGTTTAATATGTGACCTCAGCCCTGTTACACAACACAGAATTTCCAACGGAGGCAACTTGATAACACAATGTGAAACTTTGCGTTGTACTGACAAGGCAAAGCGAATTTGACATGAGAATTTCGATATTGCTTAACGTAAAAGAAAAGAGAATGTTTCTTCATAAGTCCATGAAGACGATAAGGCAACAATGTAATGTACATTCCTATTTTCAACCGATTCAAAAGAGAACCAGGTCCTTTTCGTTCGGTGTTTTTTTGTTATCAACAAAAATGGAATATTACATTTAACCGTATTGAATAATTAATTGAGTCAGCCAACGACGTCTAAAATTGGGGGAAACATCGAAAAAGTGTGTGATCTCATATTGGCAGACCGGAAGTGGACATGAACATATACATATATCTTTTTATAAAAACTGGTACGAGTTGTGATTTACGTGATTTGATATGAATACTGCCAATGGACTTCTACAATTCATAGTAGGGAGTTACACATGCTTTGCCTATCTTTTAAAAAGTTGCCCCGGTTATCTTACGCACCAGATTACGAAAATATAATACTTGCTCTTCTGCGTTCAACAGTTGAAAAAAAAAGTAAAGTAACAGCCTATACATGTACCACTGCTGGGCAAAGGCCTCCTCTGTACAGAGGGTATCAGGGCATAGTCCACCACGCGGCCCCACTGTGGATTGGCGGACTTCACATATCTTCGAAATATATATATTTTTTGTTATTATTTCGAAAATATGCAGGTTTCCTCACGATGTTTTCCTTCACCGCAGAGCACGTGATAAGTCAGCACAAAAAAAGTTAAAAACTTCATTGGGGCCGCGCCGGGGATAGAACTCAGGTTGCTCCAGTATATTTAATTAAAGGCGAGCGCCCGGACACTGAGCTATTACGGCTCTTGTTGCAACAGTTGAAGCTTATGCGTAAACCTACCATAGTTCGAAATGGTTCTTTTTTTTATAGCCTATGATGACTTTTGGTGACTCTATTAAAATTTGCAGAAATATAGAGTTTTTTTCTTCGAGTCTTCTTCTTTAATCTCATCTGATTGTAAGTGATTACCGCCGCCCATGAACAAATGCAACACGCGTTTTTCGCCGCTGTGGGAATCGAATCACAATCAGGATTCGCGGCGTAACGCTTTAACCACTAAGCTAAACGGCTGATTTCCACGCCGACGAAAATCACAACGTCCTATATCCACATTGTTTTACAGGTTCCGTACCCAAATGATGAAACGGGACCCTATTACTAAGACTCCCCTGTCTGTCTGTCCATCTGCCACCAGGCTAACCGTGATGGTCCTATCTAGATAGAATAAGTCTTGAAATATTAAAAAAAACACATATTTAAAAAAGTATAGTACATTCAACGCCAAACAAAATAAGTCGAGCTAGCGTCCATTTGCAAGAATAAAATTCATTTGGAGAAAAGTCAAAAAAACTATTTATACGTACAGTTTAACTTTTTCGCTTCCTTCGTACGCTCCGTGACAAATTACCTTAACAATGAAGAGCGCCGCCCATGACATTTATCTTCGGAATGTCGGGTTTTATCTCGGTCAATTTACTGCCATAATAACTACGGCACTAATAATGTTGGGCTAATTATGCTGATAACACATAATTTGATTTTATTATAATAAAACACAGACAATGCAATAAACGGTATAAATCACTTAGGCTTCTTAAAGTCATTAGGATATAACATTGGATGCGCCAAGCATTGTTTGAAATGAGAAAAAGCCAGCCAATATGCTTATTTTTAACCAACCAACCAGTTTTATGCCAACCAGACGAGAAAACAAATAAATATGCCCAAAAATAATAATAAAAGTATTGTATTTTAATATTTCTAACATTTGGCAGTTTGTTGGTTAAAGAAGACCACAGAGTCGAAGCGCCGATCTGTTTGTCGGACCTGACGCGTACTTTATAAGTTTCGCGACATATCACCGTAAAAATTATCGAGGCTGCTGAAACATTTTTAATTAGATTGTCTTCTGGTTTTAATTTTTTATTTGGCTTTATGGCGACAAAATGTATTTTCTTTAATATGTAATTCCTTACGGAATGAATGTATCAAAGGGGCATGTGAATACTAAGACATACACAAAATATCGCCTGTCATTACCTCAGGGCTAAGGTGCCGCAAACCAAGAAATCCATATCTGAATGCCCCAGACTTTGTGATATTAGTTGCCGTCAGGGGAGGTACCGTACTAACGAATGTAGAGTCTTTCTTATCTACAATAATGAGACAGGTACAACTCAGGTTGCTCGAGTATATGAAACTAAAAGCGAGGGCCAGGTCAATGCTATTACGGCAGTTTGATTTATTCACCTGAAATCGAATCATTAAGTGAACTTTTTCCGTAAGCTTTTACCTGCTACAGTGCTCGGGGATATCCCATCGCATGGAATACACAAAGGTCAATTAGACTAGAGCGTTCAAAGCTATTGACAAAGCGGATTAGACCCAATAGGATAAGATTGATACATACCAATCTACTATAGTAATACTATAGTTAGTTATCTTTTTATAACTGTAGTTTTCATATTGTAAACGAACTTAAACTTAAGTAGAGTTACTGTTTACATTCATTTTTTACTTTCCATATGTAAGATTTAATAATAGTGTTACATATATTTTTAAAGGAGATGTAATATCCCCTTATTGCGTTTCTTAATATTGAATATTAGTTTTTTTTGCTGGCCGTGTCCAAATAACACGTCTGTCCCGGTAAGTACCACGACCTCATAGAAAGCCGGCGTGTGTGAGTGGAAGTGTTAAACTTCTGCGTTTCGTCTGGGGATTGAGGTAGCCGGGGCCTATTTTAATAAATGGTGGCAACGCATCTACAAACCTACGGGTGTTGCAAATGTCATTAGGCGGCGATTATCATTTAACATCACTTGAACCGCCAGTTCATTTGCCATCTTCTTACATTTAATATCGTTATAAATGACTTAATAGATTTGAACTAAATTTATTTTCTGTCACACATTCCCTAACAGTCCATACTGAACGAACACGCCCATCGAATATCGGAAGCCCACGGCAGCGCGAAGGAATAGTAAAAAGTAAATTTATACCCTCACCTTTTTGTTATCCAATGAGGAAAGTGACCGGAGTATCACACTGTTCCATAGGTCACACATCAGGTAGAAACCCATATTGATATACCTACTAACTGTTTCAAAACTGCTTCGTAAATTTACAATGAAACTTAGTCATGGTTTTACTGTCTGTATCAACGTGTCAATGTAAATTGTGCGGCAGTCCCATTTTAGCAAATTCCGTCTGCCACTTAAAATTCACTTTTGAATTTCGTTCCGACTCCCACAAGTGGTTTCTCGAGTGACATTTAATTCAATGCTGTCGCTGGCAGTGAAGACTGCCGTAATATCTGAATGATGGCGATAGCGCGATGTATAGCGTCAAAAATAGAAGTATATTTCTCACATAAATAAATATCTAAGACGACACCTAAATTGTTGTTTTGTCGTTTTGATTTTAGAATATAATCTTCGTTTATGGTAATTACCACCATGATCAGTTTTCTAATTACGAAATTCATGCGTAACCATGATCATTTTACATTTGATTGATAAATTTCCGTTTCAATATTTAATCCAAAGATATATTTGGTTACTAGCTATTGGTATTTGACATTAGCTCCATAACACTTACGTCAAAATTCTATCTCCAGTAAACAAATCTATCTGTAGATAGCATATTGAAACCGGCCGTTAAAAACAAAATTATGTAGTGTTAAAAGTATCACAGTTAAAAAAGTTATTAAATCCCAAGAAGTGGTGACGTTGGATTGGCGGCTGGTAATTTTTTTTGTTTAATACTGTGTATCGCTTTATAAGTATAATACTATTTCGCAAGATTACTTAATTTTTTTGGATTAAATTGAATAACAATTTATATTTATAATTTATGTACACAGAGAATTATGACAGAAATGTAATAACATGAAAGGATTTGTACAATACAAAGGCCCTGCTTTTTTTTCAGCTTCAGGTATGGACACCTTTGGGGTTTTTAACCTTTAAATATTTAAAGATACAGATATTTCTAAAGTGTATGTGAATTAAGTTAAATAATATGATAATTATTCGATAATATTAAGGGAGCTGGAAGGCTGAAGTTATTAATATTCAGTACATGCCGTATTCCGACTCACCGTAGGGGTTAATATATGTGTTAATTATGTTAATAAAATATAAGGAATAGATCAAATCGTTTTATACGATACCTGTATACACCTAATTGGGTAACTGAATTGAGTATTCGAAGTCATTTAAAGTATTTGGATGATATACACACCCATTATCTGATAAGACGTAACAGACTAAATGGTCACATAAAATTCATGCAGCCGAACATGAAACCAGTGAGGATTGAAAAGATGAATTATGTGACATTGATATAGATAGATATTGTTTCGCCAAGCGCTTGCGCCAAGCATTGCTTCAAATGCTAAAAACCAAAGTAGATAACGTTAAGATTTTCGTCGGTGTGGCTATCAGCCGTTTAGCTTGGTGGCTAAAACGTCAGTCCGCGAATGCCGAAGACGTGGGTATGATATCCACAGCGGCAACAATCTTTTCGTACTTTTTCTAGATATTTTAATACATATATTTAATTAATGTATGGACATATCACAGTAAATTCCTGCGTATAGTTGTCTTAAGATTAAATACTTAACGTAGACCAAGCATGATGGTTCAAATGTTCTGAATACAAGATTAGTACTACACTTATATTACTTAGTACTTAATAGTTATAGTTATAGTTGCTAGCACTATTGTTCAAGTGTGTCGATGTATTCCTCGCTAGGATATATCAAGGAAGGTTTCATGAACGCTTATTGCTGAGCAGTTATTAAATCTCCTCTGCGTCAAGATCAGTCTTCGCAAATTTCCAAATTTTTATAGTCGTAGATTTTCATAAGTCGTTTATAATTGTATTAAATTTTATAGTGCCGTTCTCTGCACTCAAGATGAAATTTAAAACATTGTAGAACAATGAACGAAAAGTTCTTGCTGCGAGAACTTGAACCTGTGTACTCCGCGATACGCACCCGACGCTGTAGCCACCGAGCTAAACGGTTTATTTTCACCTCGACGAAAATCTCAATGTATTTTCAACTTTTAGTTCCTAATTGCCATATTTAAAAAAAATATTTTCTAAGACTTACTGAACTTGTTCTTAAAAAAAGAACCGTTCTTGAGTGATATACATAGGTGACGGTTTATTTCAAAACTGTATTGTGATAATTAATAAAGATGAGTACAAATTCACAATACTTGTTTCTGTATTCGAAACAAAACGAAAAAAAAAAAATTTTCTTTTTGTTTCGAATACAATTTTTTTTGGACTTTTTTACACGGACAATAATAATTGAACTTGTATTTAAGAAAAGCAATCGAGGTTTAATGTATATATGTAGCTCACCACCACAAGGTAATTAACTTTACACCCCCTTTTCGTTATGTATGCACCACAAAACTACCAAAACGTGTAACAGTAGTATCTTTGAAAAAAAAAATCCAATAAAGAAATTGTACAAAGTTTACAGAAAATAATCTCATGTAATCCATCTTTCATATGCGTTTTTGACAGTTGGGCCAATACGAAAGAGCGGAACTCATTTTGACAAAATTTTCTTTGGCAAGTTATTCATATCTCAATAATCTAAAAGTTTGTGTCAAAAGGATGGAAGAAGGCTATGAGAAACTTTTTTTGCCAGACAACGCCAGTGAAATAAAAATATATTGTTTTAGCTGAAATATTGTATCAATAAAAAATAATAATATAGTTCTTAGAATCTAAGTTAAAAGGTACATATTTTTATTGCATACAAGGAGTCTATTAAAATTGTATTTATTGCAAAGCCTTGCGTTCAATAATACGATTTTTTTTTGTTTCTATGTAATTTTTGTTTATATTGTTTAATTGAGACCATAATCATCGTCGTCCCGCCCTTATCACGCAATATGTTAACGTTGTAAGTGGTTTCAAGCTCCGGTAAAATCACGACTTTAATCAAAGGAACCACAGAGCCGACATAATGACAAAACGCGCGAAAATCTCGTTAGATGCATCTTATTAAAAGCCCTCACTGGCGACGACATCGCATCGAGAAACGTCAGATCTGATTGCAAACTTACCTTTCCGTAGCGCGTCAAAGAAATATACACTTGACACACTATGCAAGGCGGAGAGAATACCAAATAAGCGACATTATGTCATTACTCACACTTGCAATTGAAGGTTAATAATAATAATAATAATAATAATAAAATTTTATAAAGTTGCAGGATTACCAATCGTGCCACGGGATTAACAATTTTTGTAGCGTTTTTCACACTGCTATTGCGGACTGTGGTAAGAATTCCCACAAAGGGAGTAATTAATAAATAATAGAAAAAAAAAAAAGAGAAGAATTAGTGTAAGATAAAAATAGTTTATCTGTGAGTCCCAGTATACTTTCTTTCCGTTATTTTTAAGTATGTGAAACATTATCCGACTCAAAATATTTCCTGCATGGCGTCTAAAAGGGAATTTTGGGTTGATGGGACTGTGGGTGTGTGGGGGATTTTAAGATTCTACCCTATTGGTTTTGGCTTCTAGTTGGCTTGTCGTATGTTATTATAAAATACACTAAGTTCAAGCGCTTAAATAACCTTCAAAAATAAAAAAAAAATGTTCCTGGTTTAATCACCATAGTGTAATTTAGAAACAACCGACCTCTATTTATGGAGCTATCTCAATTGTATTGTTGATAAGTTTTTCACAAATGAGCTTAGTATAAAAATTTATTGCATCCAACATAACGGAAAATTAATTACTACAATTTTTTTATAAACTCATTCAAGGAGTTTACTATGCAGCTAAGTCAACATGCTAGCCTTACAAGGATAATTAGAGGAGGCTTTTGTATGGCATACACAGATGTGCCTGCGGAAACTGGGTAAACACAAAGATTAGGCCGTTTCTTGAATTATGTGACATACCATTTTCTATGTTAATGGAACATACTATAATAGCAATGATGGTACTTTCAAAGTTAAATAATTAATGTCAGTAGTATATAATTTTTTAATGTTTCATTCAATACGTTTTAAATCCAACGGAAAAAAAAACATTTAGAGTGAAGCAAAGCTACACAAAACCGCTCATGGTAGTTCAATCAAGTTTTTCAATTGAAAATTGAACGTAGTACATTCGTAATACTGCAATCATTGTAGTAGGGCCACCCATCAGCTCCTGGTATTGCACGAACGAGCAGACACGTGCTGGAAAGTACCACGACCTCACGGAAGACCAGCGTGGAATAGAAGTACTAAGTTCTATTCCACGCTGGTCTTCTGTGAGGTCGTGGTACTTCCCAGTTAATATAGTTATTATATAGTATCTATACTTTCGCATTTACTATGTATATGACTACTATATAGTATACTAGTATATCAGTCATCGAAGTGTGGTAGTTTTTTAAGTTCAATAAGGGCTTTCAACAAACCTATATTCAAGAAATGTTGACTTTGACTTTGAATTTGAGCCTCACGTGCAAAGAAGTATAAGCATTGTTTTAAATGCAGCGAATAAAAACTACAAACTGAATGGAATATATATGTAATCGTTTCGTTGTAAAATTAAAATCGGCCAAGCGTGAGTCGGACTCGCACACGAAGGGTACGGAACCATTATCTATAAAACACCGCCAAGAAATTAATTTATAAAATAAAAAATTATGTCTGTTTTATGGGAGCCCCACTTAAATTTTTTCATCGTGTTTTTTAGTAATACATAAACTGTGAGAATTTCAACTGGCTACCTATCACGGTTCATGAGATACAACCTGGTGATAGACGGACAGACAGAAGGCGGAGTCTTAGTAATTGTAGGGTCCCAATTTACGCTATTGGTATGGAACCCTAAAAATAACTAAATGGAAATTGAGAATTGGAAACTCATGATTTCGTCTTTGTTAATTCTGATACCTTTGATACTTAACAGTAAGGTCACTTCTAATTTAATAAAATGATAATATTCTTACATTATCATAAAGGTGTTCGTACGTATTTTGTTCAATATTTGTATACGATGTCAATTTGAGGCGGTACGTCTGAAATTTCCTTTATATCGAGAGCACTCTGTTTCAGATCTTAGATAGCGCACTCAATTTTATTTGAAACGAAAGACAGCGGAAATGTGAAGATGATCTGCGGGCATCTGTTATGTGAAATTTATATTCTACACACAACATCCTCTTCGATGAAATTTAAATAATGTGATACCAGTTAATTAACTGTAACCACTTATATGTGCAAGTCACATAATCAACAAATGTTCTAATTTCATTATGGCCTAATATTATTGCAAGTATTTTTTACCGTATTAATCACAACAGAGACAAAATATCTCCCGTAAGATTATGTCCACTGTCTTAATAAAACGTAGTAAACCCGTTTGTTGAAACATCACAAGGTTTACTTATCTTAAAAACTGATGATATTGCCTTAGAAACAATTATGACACGATAAGCGAGCCTTAACGCCCATACAATATTGATCACCTGTCTTTCATGATCTAACTGCCATTACGTAAGAGAAATAATCTGAATACGTAAAGAATATTCAAAAATGTTTACAATATAGTATACTAGCTGCTGCCCGCGACTACGTCTGCGTAGAATATTCTGAAGGCGTAACATTCAGACGGATGACAGATATACATAAATATATGCATATAAATTATAGCCTATGTCTTATTCTGATGTATAAGGTAAGAGTAACAAACATCCATCCATACATACAAACTTTCGCGTTTATAATATTAGTAAGGATTAAACCAAATTTAGGGCAATATTAATTTACAATGTGAATTTACATGAAGATTTAACATGAGAGGTATTTAATGTAAAAATCTAAATAACATTTTTCTTTAAAGCTGGCTCTTGTTTCCGTTGTCTTGCCTCTTTACCCGATGAAATTACCATTAACGTTTTTTTTAAATCTTAAATTCATTTTGTTAATATAGCTCAATAGCTACCCACATTCTGAATTGAAGTGTAATTTAAACTTACAATAATTAGTGAAAAACATCTATTTTTAAAATTCATATCTTAATTATTCTGTTCGCAAATAGAAAATTCATAGCTTGATTATTTAGGAATAGAATACGAGTAATATTTAAGTATTACTCGTATTCTATTCCTAAATCTGTGGGGTGTAATAAATTAACATTAATTTGATTTAGCGTCTCGTGTTTTTAACAATTTTGCCTTGAATGGGCTCTCTCTCCCACGAAATAAGGTATGCAGCTTAACAAAGAGAATACATACACAATAGATCACAGAACTGATCAAAGAAGCCGCAAAGGTCTAATTGGATGCATCTAATTAAAAGCTATCAAATCACTATGAGACTTCTTATCAAAGTTACCGCAAAGCCTGTGCGCAGGTGCATAATTAAGGCAAACAAAAGAAACGTGCACTTGATACCGTCAAAGGTGACCTGTTTGTAGATAAATAGAATTGCAAAATTTTGTTTTAGACTCATCAACGAGATTTGTAGAGACTAACACCCAGTTTCCGAAAGCGCAATCAATTTTAATTTACGATAAATCTCTTGTCAATAGTTGTTTAACATGATCTGAGTTGCTAGAACGTCTTAAACAACATTGATTTTGATTTGCAATTAGTCACTGATTAACGGACAATCAACAGAAAATCGAGTTTCTGAAAGCGTTTTTCGGTGGTCAACGAGCTGTCAAAAGTTTTATTAAGTAATCTGTCAATTTGGACGATCAATCGTTGGTTAAAAATGTTATTTATCAAAAATCTTAGTTTTTATTAAAAATAAACATAATTCCCTAATACGTTGTTAGGACATTCATGTGTTCTATTACCTATTTATTATTTACATAGCGAACATATCATGTGATTAGAAAAAATACAAAATGCAATTCAAAAGTTAATAAATAATATGGATTCTTTTTTTTTTATAATACTTGTTTATTATGGATAAAAGTTAATTTTTTTCACGTTCTGTAAAGTTTTTTTTTTGACATTTTGCATGTATTTATATAAATTAAATTTTATTATAGCTCGAATTTTTACGTTGGCAATCACACGGTGACAGGACTGGATAGTGACGTTAATTTAAGTTTTGTTTAAAAAGGGACAGCTATACAATAGAAAGAGTTAGTTGAAGTGAGTCATTCATTTCATTCATTATCATTGGTTATACAGTGATTAGCTAATTTTTCTTGAACAAACCTTCCAGAAACCCAAGGCAGTTTAACAAGAGATTAACAGCTGATCATTTTTGACATAGTCTTATGTGATTGCTGCTTTGATTGGCCTTTCGGAAACTGGGCATTAGAGATGAAATGCGAATAAACTGATATATAAAATTCTCATGTCACGGTGTTTGTAATTGAACTTCTCTGAAACGGCTCGACCGATTTTTGTGAAATTTGGTGTGTATATTAGCCAGGGTGGAGAATCGGACAACATCTATTTTTTATCCCCCCTTAATGTTAAGGGTGTCCCATCCCTATTTTTTTTTCTACCCTACAATTAATTTATATGGCAAAACAACGTTTGCCGGGTCAGCTAGTATATACATATATCATATACACACATATACAGCATGACTTTACAATCGCGACAATAAATGAACACACATATAGAGGATAACTTTTTAAAATTGTATTAAACATTTACATTCTTTAAAGATCAATATTTACCGAGTTCTTAAATTTTCCAAAACAAACAATTTTAGAACACCCTTACGTATAAAACTGTAACGTAAAGTTCATTTGTAAAGGTTACAAAGCATATGAATGAATTGAATGAATTTAAAAGAGACAAAACATACTGTTAGAAAGAGAGGCTTGTAATGCGACGCTGTGGCGCGAGTTGTATAGGATGTTACAAATTTTGTTTCTTTTTTACTTAATTAGTTTGTTTGAAAAATATTTTTTTTATAAGTACGGATTTTTTTTAACGTTTATATTTTTTTATAATTATTGGCAAGTAGCGTTAAACGTGTGTTCATTTATTGTCGCGGTGGTAACGACACGCTATATACAACGTGTCGTTACAACCATGTTACATATGTATGTTTTGTCTCTTTTAAATTCATTCAACCCATTCATATTCTTTGTGACCTTTACAAATGAACTTTACGTTACAGTTTAATACGTAAGGGTGATCTAAAATTCTTTGTTTTGGAAAATTTAATAACTCTGTAAATATTGATGTTTAAAGAATTTAAATGTTTAATACAACTTTAAAAAGTTATCTCCTAAATGTGTGTTCATTTATTGTCGCGATGGTAACGACACGCTGTATATATCTGTGTATATGATAACATACACCGTTCGCCGTTCGCCCGGGGCCCGTGCCGAGCAGATAGTTCAGTTAATGATTAGCGCCACACATGGACATCCACAACACCTGGGGGCTTGCAGAAGCTTTGACAACTTTTAAACTAAGTGGGACCCGGTTACGCCACTCAACAGACGAAAGTACTATACTTACAGTTCACGCCGGTCTTCTGTGAGGCCGTAGTATCTATCTGGACGGACCTGCCCATTCGTTTAACAACGAAGACTCGTTACCCCACCTAGTTGTCGTAAGCACGACATGTGACTCATGTTGGTATTGACTAGATTTTGCCTGACGTCATTCCTCCTCGGGAATAAACACCAGATCCGAAAGAAAATTCTATGGGTCACAAAAATACTTGGTCCCGTGTGAGAATCGGACGCACAACGCGAAATCTAGCTTCCTAACTTTGATTTTTATTTAAAATATTTTTTTTTTATTTAAAGTTGAATCGGTGGCGATTACACTACTACTGATAATATTTCTCATAAAAGTCAATAATAATTTACATTGCATTCAGAGAATGTTATAAACATTCAACCTTGAGTGGCCATCAGATAATGTTATAACAACCAACAGTACTACCATCTGTGACCACTCGCAACACCGAAGATGGTGGCCAAACAGTATTGTTCTCCGGTTCTAAGATACAAGATGTGAAAACTTTTACTTTAAGTCAGATTTTTGATGGCCTTGGTATTTCTTAAATCGAATAATCTCTGTATTACATTTAAGTCCGGTATATGATACCACCTGTCACTTTAACGGCTTATATAAACGAGAGGAGGATGAAATGATTTAAGAATGTCAACAGTTAAACAGCTTACATAGCTAGAAAAAAATGTGCTTATCAACTGCTGTGAACAATAACAATCATAAGAATCAAATCACTGAAATAAATGGAACACGGATATGAGTAAATATCGTTACAGAATTTCTCAAAATTATCTCTCTATTTCTGCAATTCCCAGCGGCGCTTTTTTAAAGTCTTTTCCAAGTGTGTAACGTTACTCTTTGTAATAAACTTGAATGAAAATGTTACTGAAATAAAAATAAAAAAGCTTTCATGAGTAATGCTATAAATCCCATTGCGACCGGCTTTAATTCTTTTTTTCTAATAACCAGCATTCAACATGCAACGTTGAAATGGGGATGAAAGGTAATTTAAAATTATTTTGTTTAAAATATTGCGGGATAAATATCACATATTTTCCAGATATTTAAGCAAATTAAGAAAACATGCACATATATTTGCAAATAAGTTCTTCTGCCAAAATAAGTCGTGCCCTTAAAATTATTTATTATTTTAAACTTATTTAATGAATGAAAAATAGAGTTTCAATAAATATAATTAAAATAAATCAGTCAGACACGGGCATTACATATTGAAAACCGGCCAAGTGCGAGTCGGACTCACGCATTAAGGGTTCCGCTCCATCACTATATAGTATAATAAAAAGTCGTCCCGCTATCTGTGTGTCCTTATGTAAGCTTATCTTTAAAACTACGCAACGGATCGTGATGCGGTTTTTTTACCAGAATGTGATTCAAGAGGAAGGTTTATACCTATGTATAATACATTGCACCTATGCGAAGCCGGGGCGGGTCGTTAGTTATCTATAAAAACGGCAAAAAATCATGTCTGTTGAAGGGGTGAGCCCCACTTAAATTTTTTATGCTGTTTTTTGGCATTTGTTGTTATAGGACCAACAAAAGTACATCATCTGTTAAATTTGAACTGTCTTACTATCACGGTTCATGAGATACAGCCTGATGAAAGATCGATAGACAGACAGACAGACAGAAAGACAGCGGAGTCTTAGTAATAGGGCCCCGTTTTACGCTTTGGGTACGGAACCCTAAAAAAGGATTCAAGGATGTTGAATACAGTTTACATATTTGTTGAGATCATAGCAATTCCGGGGTGTTCTTTTAGCTAGCATGTCTTGATCTATATAGATAGTGTACATCAGGAGCTGTTTTGTAGACAGTTTCTCAATGTAAAACACCCAGCTAATTACGCTGAGTATTAAAGATGCCAGAGAAAGGCAAAAAGTTCGTTCTTAAAAGTAATAATTAAGTAAAATAATTTTAAAATAATATGTAGAAGTCTAGTTGCTGATGCTTAAATTGCTTGATGTCTGAAGTTGCGAGTTTTAAACTCAGAGTGATTTACATAATTAAATTACTTGAAATTAATAAACCATCTTTGATCAAGAACTTTTAGTTTTTATTTTTGTTATTGCCAACTAATATGAAATTTACTTATAACAGATATTATGTAAGTGTATTCGTTAACAAATCGCTGACATTGCTAACCTGAACTCAAACTATGATGTTATTCATACCTATTATTATATTTATATACAATATATAAGACATAAATAAGTGACAATTTTGTTGCCCTAGTTTTCTGTAATTACGAACTTACACATGACTGTAACTTTTATTTTATGGCGCCAATCTTCACTGCCGGCGACGACATTGAATCAAATCTGGCTCGAGTAAACACTTGTATGAGTCGGAAATATTCTAAAAACTGAAATTCAAGCAGAAAATGGAAAGACCGCATTATTTATAACACTTGGTACTGACGGTAAAATCGTGACTAGGTATTACCGTGAAATTACTTACCGCATAATTTTGAAATAATTACTTCATTCATTACGGGCTTCTCGTTTAAAATACTCATCATCTTTATAGGTTTGTATTTTATTTCAGAGTTACGGAAACTTGAGAAGAGGTAAACCTGATGATGGCTGAAAATTAGGACTGAGAACTTTTCTCTGGAGTCGCTGACCTTTTTCCCCAAATGTAATTTACAATTTTATTGTGTTTTGGATATTAGTTTTTATGTATTTGTATGTGTTTTTATAGCAAATAAAGTATTATTATTATGAAACAAGACAGAACCAGAGATAGAATACAGATGGCTACTCACTACCTGGTCTTTCACTGCTGGCCGTATGAGGAAGCTCAAAGTCGGTCAGCGAGCTATGGAGCGGGCTATGCCCGGTATTTCTCTGCGTGATAGAGTTCGTAACGAAGACATCCGCAGTATAACCAAGGTAACCGACATGGCTCAGAGCATTAGCAAGCTGAAGTGGCGATGGACATATAGCTCGTAGAACCGATAACCGTTGGGGAAGAAAGGTTCTCGAGTGGCAGCCTCGTACTGACCATCGCAGTGTTGGACGACCCCCCAGTAGATGGAGTGACGACCTGTGCAAATGTGCGGGAAGTCGATGGATTCAGGTGGCTCAGGATCGTACTTCGTGGCAGTCTATGGGGGAGGCCCATGTTCAGCAGTGGACTCAAACAGGCTGAAATAATGATGATGACTCACTACCTGGCAATATCGTAGATATTGCAAGCATCTACTTCGGTGTCTGCCTTAAAATATTAATTCGCATCAGTTCTCCTTCGCTTACTTCAACCATCGGAAGGAGGAAAACACTGAGAACTTTTACATCATACCGGTTTTCTGTGAAGCCATGGACTTCCCCGCTCCAAAAGCTTCTTTGTTGATCAGAGAATATTATGTATTTTACTGTTACTGTATCATAGCATAAAAAGGGCAAAATATTTCTCTATCGAAATATACTATTTTAATACAACTCTCTCTCTCTCAACTCAAGAGTTGGAAGACTAGGCCTATCGTTTATTTAATTCCTGGATGGTAACCAGAGTGTAAGAACTTTTTTAACTTCTTCTTAAAGTAGTAATTGTAATGATACAGTAGTACTTGAGCTGGATAACCGCATAAATATTTATAATATATGTTATGAATATATATATGAAATAGTCATATACAGCGTGTCGTTATAACCGCGACAGTAAATGCACTCACATATAGAGTATAACTTTTTAAAATTGTATTAAACATTTACATTCCTTAAAAATCAATATTTACCGAGTTATAAAATTTTCCAAAACAAAGAATTTTAGAACAACCCTACGTATAAACTGTAACGTAAAATTCATTTGGAAAGGTCACAAAGCATATGTATGGGTTGAATTAACGTTTATATTTTTATGATTATTGGCAAGTAGCGTTAGACGTGTGTTGATTTATTGTCGCGGTTGTAACGACACACTGTACCTATATGTTTCTACAATAACCGGGAGTTCAAAATCATGATTCAAAGTGAGTGGGACGAAATGGTATTTTTTAAATGTAATATGGTTGGTAATTGAAGAAATATATTTTTAGGACACATTTTTTTTTTACACAACGTTCTCTAGTCCCAAAATAAGCAACGCTTGTACTATGGGTACTAGAAAACTGATAAACATACTTAAACATACATATATTTTGTAAATAAATACACATTATACATATATAAACACTCAGACACTGGAAAAACACTATGCTCATCACACAATATTTTCCAGTAGATAGAGTAGATAGTAGAATCGAACCCACAACCTCTAGCGCAGAAGGTAGCTACGCTACCGACTACGCCATTAGGGTCGTCAAAGAATATTGAAGAAAGCTCTTATATTCAATGGGTTTCCTTAAACTAGAACAATACTCAAGGAATAAAAACGATATAAGTATTTATTGACGCTCGAATGAAGCAACACATAGCATGACACCGTAATTTTATGGGACATTACGATATCTGTAATATCTTTATCAGGTCCAATAATGATACAACTTGTAAAACATTTATTTACATCGACTTATTTTCCGTGGCACTCAAGACCTAGAAACGAGTTCCAAAGCAAATAAAAACAGACAATCTGAAGACAAATGTTCCAACAAGCCTCCATAATTCTTGCGGTAATTTGTCGCAAAACTTCCCCACCTAAATAAGTTGTTTCTTAGTTGTTCGACTGAAGTGATTTCATATCTTGTCACTGTGTATTTTTCTATTATAAGTGAGACTGTTATGCATACGATAAACATACTTTAAATGCCGCGAACAAACGCAAATATTCGTTGTAAAAATAAAAAGGTTTAAAAAGGTAATTTTCTTATTAGCGAGCGAAAATATTTGATTGATCTAAAATCAACGCCTAGGCACTGTACTCTAGCTGAGTATATCCCATAACTTTCTCGATTCAACAAATGTAAATTAAAAAAAGATCAATCATGTATCTATCTAGAGGATTATTTAGTTTAAAACAAAAACATTTTAGGCTAAATTGCGCAAGAGAGATTTCAATAAAATATTGGTGAATTTCTGTTACAATTTACATTTTATTTTCACAAAAAAAGCCTTAATTTTATTCTCACATAAATCTTTCATGTCACAGACAGCTACAGAGATAATGTGTTCTGTTACTACTAAGCTTAAAGGATTATTCCAGATTATCCCTCAGTAAGAACAACTCGCACAATAGACTGCTCTCCGTGTTTTAGATTTCCTCGTATGGTGCTGAAGCGTGACTAAATCATACGATGGCTTATGTGTAATATGGCATAGTTCGTTTAACGCTATAAAATGTATTTCAAACAAACAAACCTTTAACATGTTTGGTTAATCATTTTCAATCACATGTTTTAACGGTCACCGTTTTGATGTTAGATTTTAAGCAAAGGATTCCTTTAAGTTGCATTAGCATACCTATAAGTCACCCCAGTCTCTCTACTAGAAGTGGGCGATACAAATCGTATACAGATACGAAAACTATATATTGAAACAATATCTGAAAATCGCTTACTGGCCCGTTCAAAAACTATGTATTTTACAATATCTGATATTTCCGAAATCTGATACTATACTCTACTCGCTCACTCGGTATACCAACACGAATCGCGATATCATACGCGTTTGCAACAATATCAGATTTTTAGACAAAGCGCGTGAGATACAAATATTCACTAGTTATAGCAGTACGGCAACAATATCAGATTTTTAAACAGATTTTATGAATAAGTTAAGTAATTTTAAATCTTAACGGCATGCAAATAAGATCCGTTTCATTTAAATTATTGCCACAATATCAGATTTTAGACGAAGCGCGTGAGATACAAATATTCACTAGTTAGAGCAGTATGGCAACAATATCAGATTTTTAAACAGATTTCGAGCGACAAAGCGCGTGAGATACAAACATTTCATTAATTAGAGCAGTACGGCAACAATATCAGATTTTTAAACAGATTTTATGAATAAGTTAAGTAATTTTAAATCTTAACGGCATGCAAATAAGATCCGTTTCATTTAAATTATTGCCACAATATCAGATTTTAGACGAAGCGCGTGAGATACAAATATTCACTAGTTAGAGCAGTATGGCAACAATATCAGATTTTTAAACAGATTTCGAGCGACAAAGCGCGTGAGATACAAATATTTCATTAATTAGAGCAGTACGGCAACAATATCAGATTTTTAAACAGATTTTATGAATAAGTTAAGTAATTTTGAATCTTAATCATGCAAATAAGATCCGTTTCATTTAAATACTAAGCATGGTATCAACAATTCATAATTTATTTGTATAAAAAAAACATTATTTACTGGAACTGATGGATGTAATTAACTGGTATTGAATTAGAGCGAGAGCGAGACAATATATGTTGTTCTCTCGTTCTCGTCACACACCTCTCGCTTTTACTCGCTAACATTTTTTTTACGTAAAAATATTTTTTTAATGAAATTTTTAATATTAAAAAAGAATGCATTCTTGTCCCTTATCACAATACTTATCCTATCACTAGAACTTACATCAAGTTTTGAGTAATTTAGTGTTAACGATTAATGTTTTAATCTATTATGTTTAGTATATATTTATTTCATTAGAAAAGGTTATTTCCTTCGTATTTAATTAATTGTAGTTAAAACATCAATGTAGTCATTAACTTCGGGACAGAATACTATTCAATATTTAACAACACAGAGCTTTTATTATAGTTTAAAAAGTTAATATGAATTAACTGGTGGGATGGCAGTCAAGTGCAGGACAGTTTTGAATTTAAAAAAAAAATAATAACTTTTGTTTTCTTACTATTTTCATCACTCAAAGGGTAAAACGGGACCCTATTACTAAGACTCCGCTGTCTGTCTGTCTGTCTGTCACCAGGCTGCTTCTCAAGAACCATGATAGTCAGAAAGTTGAAATTTTCCCATATGATGTATTTCTGTTGCCGCTATAACAAGAAATACTAAAAACAGAATAAAAATATTTAAGTGTGGCTCCCATACAACAGAAATGATTTTTTTTGCCGTTTTTATAGATAATTGTACGGAACCGCGAGTGCAACTAACTCTAATTGTTAAAATGTGGAACAGATTTATAAATGCTAACAATATACAAGTAGAAAATTATTGTCGCTAGAATAAGAGAAATATCAATTGCACAGACATTATGTTCAAACGGAAAGTTTGTATTAGGTACTCCCTTGTTTTACGCAAATTTACGCTTTGTCATGTAATGATAAGTACAAGCCAAAGTTTTACATTGGCTTCTTATCTTGTTAGAGAAAACGTTGTTAGCAATTTTGGTGTCGCGTGAAACGGGAGGAGTTCACATATTAAACAGGGGCTGTAAATAAATTCTATATATTGAAATTTCAAATACATTGCTCACAATACTTTAATTAGTGTCATCATTTGGATGATTTCATGTGATATATTATTAAATTATAAACTTATATTTTTACTAAATATATATTCAAGACAAACAATTTGTTAACAATTAATGACAGCGCGTATGAATATAGTGAACTATCCAATATTCGAAAGCTAAGTTTTGGCTTCGCTTGTGCTTCGCAGTTATAAAGCCTCGGGTATCCCCACTACAGGAACCTCAGGAATATGAAACTGCTTTCATTGTTGTCAGTTTCTTTGCTGGCATCCACAGAAGGCACCTCAAATGAAATGTTGCCAACAATATGGTACATTACAATGTTCATTTGCATTGGCTGCACATTTAAAAGCTACTTTAAGCTTATTTATAAGAAAATTATTTCCTAAATGAGAATGTGAAATACATGTTATGTCGAAATATGAATTTTTCCTTCAAACATTTTTGAACTCTACATATTAATATACCATAACATATCCATGCTATTTCCGTAACAGTCATATTCTTTGGTAACAGCGTAAAGAGATGAAAAAGGCTTTAATTAATGGCACATATGTTGAAGAATCATTACTAAAGTTCCCTGGACTTTCACCATCTGAGAGCAGCATCAAAATCACCCATTTCGCATAATATAAGCTCGCATAATATTACTCACAACGCAAAATTCCTCTCGCACCGTGATGCTAACTCAGGGCAGACTAATTGTCTCCTCTTCTACCACTCTCAAATTGGTACCCTGCACCCTCCTAGTATGCATCCAGAGTCGAATCAATGAGTCCCAGAGCGGCCTTTTCAGGCCAGATCAAAGTCAAAGTCAAAATTTCTTTATTCAACATAGGCTTATTTTAAGCTAGTTTACTTTTATTCTGTGTAATTTAGCTTTGACATTCAATAAGAATTGAAGGTCAAAAACTATCAACGGTTCACTAAACAACAAGAGAAGAACCGGCAAGAAACTCTGTGGTCATATTTTTTTATTTTATTTTATCAAGATAGATTTAGAAGCCACGGCTACTGAACCGGTCCGCCGCGACAACGTGCGGAATCTGATCGAAGGAGAAATCGGTAATCACCGTCTAGAAGACAATTGAGTCTCAGCAACTCTTCTTCTTATCATAAACATATAAATGTAGCATCGAATGTGCAATCCCCTTGAGGTCGCGTGGGGGACTATGCTCTAATACCATCTGTATAGAGGCCTTTGCCCAGCAGTGGGACATATAATAGGCTGCTAATTTATTTTACTTTTCATGTCCAACGATAGCTTCACGTGTTCTGAATGCACATTTGTTAAGAAACTAATGCCCGTTTTCACCATTGATCCCTAACTTTAAGGGACACCTAATAAGTTAAGTGCTAGTTTCGTTTTCACCACCGAATAGTGTCATCTAATGTCTTAAGCGTGACACTTAAGTGACGTAATTGGACTATATGTGGTTATGATCATCATACTTACAATTACGCCACTATTCAAATCCAGGTAGTTTGCCGCTCTTGGTAATTGTGATTTCATTTTTTTGGATGTGATACGTATTAAATGACTAGTTTGAGGATTTTATCGCGTTTTTATAATCCGTAAACTAGTCTCATTTAATATGTATAATTTTCGCGTAAAATCATGAAGTCAATATGTTATACGTGCAAATTCTTGTGAACCCAATGTACGGCTACAAAGATCACAGCCGGTCACGTTTTACATTGGCTCGGTTAAATTTAGAAAGGATTAACTTTCCTTTCTAATATATAACTTATTTATTTTTAACTCATTTATGATAGGGTGCATCGGGTGTATTACTTTAAATTAATATTCGATGAATAATATGATTTCCTATACTAGTAAGAGATAGACCCAACTAGGTTAATAAGAGTCACTTTTTATCCACTAATCGCAATGAAAGTTTGTATGTGTTGTTTGTTACTCTTTCACGCAACTGAATGGATTTAAATGAAACTTTACAATAATATATTATACATAAGAATAACACAGGACTATAGGACAAGGGTTTCTTACAGTAACTCTGTCTGTTACGACTGAATTTTGGTATAAAGATAGAAAGGACTTCGAGGAAGAAAATAGGTTAGTTGAAGCACTAATCCTGCGCGGACGAAGTCCGGGAACCAGCTGGTTCATAACAGAAATCTAGTCGACATGGATCTATTCGTCTAATGTGAGATCTTTTCAAAAATACTAAAGATTAATGGAATAGAAGCGAAACCTGAACTAAAGTGGCAACGATTGCTCCGACCTCAATTTCGATAATCGAAATTGATTGCTATTGTCGAGACAGGAAGTCCATTATTTCCAGTCACTTCGACAGTTCCTTCCGATGCAGCGGTAAAAGGCACTGTTACTAGTGTCTAAAGACTGGGTTAAATTTACTGTATAATAATTTTCAAAATATGCTTAAACATGTATTTTATTAGGCAGAATATGTTTATGACTACTAGCTTTTCGCCCGCGGCTTCGCTCGCCTTGAAGCCCTTAAATAAATATCTATCCTTTTTAAGAATCCTTTACAACCCCTTTTCCAATTAAAAAAGCCTATGTCCTTTCCCAGGCTCTAGACTATCTGTGTACCAAATTTCATTTAAATCGGTTCAGTGGTTTTGCTGTGAAAGCGAGACAGACAGACAGAGTTACTTTCACATTTATAATATTAGAATGGATACTCAAGTGGCAAGCCGTAAATACAATAGCGTTATTTATAAACCGGTAAGTGAAAATAAAAATTTAAGACTCATTTACCTCGTTTTTATTATGGGCTTTTCACTTTCTAACCATATTAACGTCCAATTTTTTATTTCAACTTTCCTTTGGTTAATAAAAAACGACCAAGGGTATAATTTAATAGACAACTAAGTCTTTATTAATATCGACAGTTCTTTTTAATATTTTGGAAAAAAAGGGATATTCAGTTGTTAAAAATTGTAAAAATGTTGATGATGCACAACATTTTATCATTCTTACTTACAGGTATTTGAAACAATAAAGTACCATGCCAAAATTAGATATCTAACCACACAACTATTATAGGACAAAGACCAAAGTGGTTCTCGAACATGAGCACCACGTGATTAAAATCGAGATATGAATATAAAATAAAAAAAATAAGTCAATTTGTGTGAGATAATGTTTAGGGTTTCTATTATCTTGATATACTCGAATATTATCGTGAGAATGACATGACCTGGATTTGAATAATGGCCTAAAGCACAGCTGATGTGTTGGCTTACCATTCCTAATTAGCAGTAAACTAAAGCTCGGTAAGAATACAGATGCAAACTGGGACCGGATTTGCTATGACCACAACGCTCAACGCCGCATTTCCTTGTGTTTTTTTGTTTTGTTGTTATTTGTAGTCTGATTAATACGGAATTCTATTTGCCAATGTCAAATTGCGTTATGCATATATTGCATAACGCATCCTGCGTTAGACGCTCTTTTAAAACTAACAAATTAAACACTAATCAAGTTTTTGTGTCTTTGATATTGTTAGTCGAAAGAATATTTTCATTGCGGTTTATAGAATTAGATACAGAGTACTTGTACCATATATTTATAAATGTGTAAGTTTTTGGCTAAAATATACATTTAAGCTTAGTTTCAATGAATATGTTTCATTGTAATTTTCACTTTCACTATTGTAAATAGTACATTGTACGTGTGTACATTTCATGTTTTGTCAATGCATTCAAATCTTGTCAATATGAACGAAACAAAAGAGTTGTAACTTTTTGAAGCTAAAATCGCTATCTATGGAATCTATGAAGTTGAAAGTCAATCTTGAAGGCAAAAGGATTTTTTTTAAACTGAAATTAGTAGGAAGCCCCATTATATACGAAATGGAAACGTAGATAATTAAATAGAGAATATACTTGAATAATACATCGACAAATAAATAAATAAATAAATACTTACTTGGCTGGCTCAGCGACCCAAAGAGGATCTTGGCTTCCGACACGAGAAGACGCCACTGCTCTCTATTCTGGGCTGTTTCTTGCCTTTCTCCTGTACTTCTTCTCTGTTTGGGGCAACCAAAAGGGAATCGTCCTGTTCGTCGCCCCAGATATCGCTGGAAAGACGAAGTCCATAATGATCTGAGAGCTCTCCAATCAGCCAATTGGCAAATAAATAAATGCATGTAAGTATTATATACTATTGGCCACATATGTTTTGAAAATTGTGAGTTAATTCGTTGGGGTGATTAATTTGTGAATAGTCATTAATCAGTCACTGGAGGTTCAAGGACATTGTAAGGACAATGCAATTATTTTCAATCACTCGTGAGTTCTGATCTCACGAGCCTGCGAGATGATGCTTTATTTATCTACGGACTGAAAGTAAAAATATCAGTGAAAGTAAAGTATTGTCAATCAAATCTTTCAAACTATATGCATTATTGTACATATTACACTTATAGAAACGTACAGTCCCATAGCTTATGCATGTCGTTCAAAAAAAAAAACCTACTGAAACCATAAATGAATTATGGTTCCACCACGAAAAGCCTTTGTTTATGCAGTACTTTCTCTCTGTATAGTGTATACAAAGACGAAATGTAACAGGGATTTGTGAGGTGAAGTTTCGTGTCTGTTTAACGTTCTGTTACTTTATAAAACGGTTATAATCTTTTATAAATTTTCGCGCAATCAAAATTGAACCATTAATTGAGATAATATTTTAATTAATTAAGGAATTTCATAAGACAAAGGGATAATCTAAAACCCTGAAATTCCGTTATCCCTTTTTAATGGTACTTGGTTATCGAGGCTTACCTTTCATAATCGCTCCGAACAATGTCTATTTATTTAATTAAAATTTTTTAGATCTTACTAAGTTCAATTGAAACACCTGGTGTTTGTACGAATGGATTTGTATCTCGAAAAAATAAATGGCTGTTTCGTTAGTTTTAAGAAGAAAGTTTTATTTCATTTTTACTATATTTTTGAACGTGCTTTGTAAAGTGTTGCATACTGCCAAGGATACTCACAAGATGGCGCTAAAAATTCAATGAAAAGAACGTAGATAGATGTCGACATTTTCGCGCCGAGAGGTCATCAGCCGGTTTGCTCGGTTGGTAAAGTGCCCGGGCAAGAAACCGGAAGAAGCAGGTTGGAATCCCGCAGTGCCGAAGGTTTTTGTTCGTTTATCAACAAACATTCACAATTTCAAATCTTATCATAAACTCCGCTTATGACCCGTTGTCATGCAAAATTTACTCGAATGTTACATAAATGTATAGACTTCTAGCGGAAAATTAGAAAGAATCTTTTATAATTTCAAGAAATTTGTGACTGCGACAAATGTATAAATACGAATATTAGACCGGCTTAATGAACACGATGAAAACAAATACTCTTTAACAAATAAAAGATGGGATATTTCACAATTTATTTTGCTAAATAATTTTATGTTGTAATATTTTTTTCATATCACCCTGGCTTTGCCAACAAAAGATATATAAATACTTTAAAAAATTGGCAATGTTATTTATATAAATAAAAACTTTGCAGTGATATTGCCAATTTATTTGTACTTAACCATGATATCATGTTTCTCTTGTTGAGTTTCTCTGCACACGACTAGGATAACGTATAAACGCTTTGTGCTGGAAATTATCTGTCTAATGAAATTGTTTACGCTACCCTTGAGGCATAATTGCTTAAACATTACGGTAAACTATTTCAAAAAGGCAAAACCAGTCACTATTTCACACGTATCATCTTGCTTTATACTATGAGTATAAAACAAAGTCGTCCCGTTGTCTGTGTGTCCTCATTTATGCTCAGCTCTTTAAAACTACGAAACGGATCTTGATGCGGTTTTACTAGATGGTGATTTAAGAAGAAGGTTTATATGTATAATACATTGCACCCGTGCGAAGCCGTGGCAGGTCGCTAGTCAAGTATAAAAAACTAAGAGGCACTTTTACAGAACAAAACCGTTCACTTAGTCATAATTGAAGCGCAAAGTAGTTATTAACGCAAACACTGAGAAAAGTAACATTTTCAAGTATAAAATATATTTAACACTTTCATATTATCTCCTACCGTGGATCATAAGTTAGCTCCCGCTGGGCTCGTGTAATTAAGTGTGAAGTTATGAGATAGGGAAATTTCCCGAGGCACGATATCCTTCTACACACATTACTAATGTATTATATTTTTATGTAGTCATTATTTTAACGACAGCAAAAGTTATTTGAACTTTCATAGATGTCACTTTTATAGATGCGTTAAAAATATTTGTAATGGACATTTAAACATTTTTTATAAAGTTGTCCGATGCAAACTCTTCGTACACCATACATCGTCTTTAGAAATCTGAGCAAATAATTTCCGTCCGTTACACTGAAAAGATGTTACCGAGCGAGTGACGTTCACGAATTCGCCGACAGTCCGGTTTCGCGATTTTCAAATATCACACATTAATGTGAAGTGAATTTGGGAGCACCATTATGGTGTTCTGTTCCCATTCAAGTGTTATTTCTAAAAGCAAGCATCAAAATATTCTACAGGGAATAATTTGTGAATTCAGTAATAATTTGTGAATGTGCACTGTTTGTGTCTAAAACATATTCGATATACATAAGCATACGTCAGCAAGTGTACATACGTGATTTGGACATGATTAAATAATGATCAACTTATTGTAACGAAGTGATTCGGGTTATAAATAACTTAAGTATATATAACTTAGTTCGGGCTATTAATACACTTTAGGTACTCCGAGTGATATGGACGTAGTTTTGATCATTGAGAAATGAAATATATCTTAATGTCGTAAAAGAAGTAACAAGATACTCTTAAATCGTAAAATGTAGCAGTAATATCTTGAAAGGCTGTTAAAAATACATGAACAGTAGCTAACAGCCGAGTGGGAACGGTGCCCTTCACGAGTTAGCTCTTGAATATTAAAAGATTGCCGAAGGCAATCAATGACGACCCCTACCTTTGTAGGGCGTTGGCTCATCGAACAAAACATCCTGGGCATGAAAATGAGTTGGCACAGGAACCTCCACACTCCTTGGGTATATTTGAGTAAAAACAAAGAATGACTTATCAACTAAGTCCCCCAAAAAATTAGTAACTGTTTCAAATTCTAATATGATTTTCAATATGGAAGTATTACTCTTATTTATTGATTTTAAAAATACTTCTATCGGTTCGGATAAAAAAGCCTTACATTTCAAATAAAAGAGGAGCGATCAATTCATTTTCTTGATTTTAAAATGTAACTGTTTTGCATTTAAAGTGTCATCACGCTTTAGGCAAATGCAAGGGCGGCGTGAAACGATTTGAACAGGACATTTATGTAGTTTGGCTAATAAATCAGGACAATCAATTTCATTATTAAGAATTTTTTGTATTAAGACGTAGTCGCCTATCTCACGGCGAATTGTTAGTGGTAACGGATGATATTTTAGAAAAAGTTCAAGATAGCTATCGGAGCGATATGGAATTTCTGGTGGAAACAACTTAATGAAACGTTTTTGAATATCGTGAATTTGATCAATTTTTGAGGAATTTCTTACATACGTACAATATAAGTTTTTAAGGGTTTTGGCTTCACTAAAACATTTGGAAATCTGCATTTTGCTGGGGTTCATAAGTTCGCTTGAGAGGCTTTTCTAATCTATGTAGTAAAAAAGTTTTTAAACATGTTTTCTTTAGAGACATTAATTTGTTCATAATTTATATGATACGATACCAATAACAGAATAACATCAACTGAAGTTAGAACATAAATCATCAACCTAGACAGTTATTGACCAAGCGGCCAGTGATCCATCTTACAGGCGAATTAAATTGTAATATAGGTACGTGTAATATGAATCGCATGAATTATTAATGTGTTGAACACTATGAATGTAATATGTCACACATATGTTGTATTTACCGCAATATTAAAATATATCGTACAAAATACGCTTTAAGAGATAAAACCTAGGCTCTTTAGATTTAATTATTTTAACGTAATAAAATCAAAACATACAAATATCACTATCAACACGCAAAAGTTTGTTAAGAACGTTTGGACCGATAGAAAAATAAAGGCGTTTAAGTCGCGTCCAGCATTTAAATAAAACCAGTTGAATCACCATCGTTTTCTCTACAATAAAGTATATGCGAAAAGTCGAGCGGTCGAAGTTTTACATTTATCCCGGGTAAAAGGTCCGTTGATAAAGCGCTGATAACGTTGAACGGTTTCCAAATAGGGGCAATGAGGAAATTTGTAACATATTCGTAACACGGTAGGGCCATGCAACAGTTTGTTCACTGTTGCACGAATCGGCAGGTCCATCTGCGGAAGTACGGACAAGTAAGTAAATAGGATTTGCTAGGTTATAAATTCCTCCAATTCATAAATGTATCGTGGATATAAAATCTGGTATTCTTTATCAGAATTCAGAAGCCGTCAGTATAACCTGAGTATTCATTTAATAAAATTATTAAAATTTTCGTGAGACATTACTAACGTAATATATTATATATAGACCGCGAACTAATCCCACTCACCCTGAGCGAGTTCAGCCGTCTTATTATTACGTTCAGTACTAATTTGATTTAAGATTTTATATAAAGATAACAATGTTTATATGTTTATACAGAAAAGACAGACATTTTTTCATTTTTTCATTATTGATGACACCGTGGCGCAGTTGCCAAGGTATTGGCTTCGGCATCGGGGGTCGTGGGTTCGATTCCCACACGGGACAACTGTTTGTGCGACCCACAGATAGTTTTTTCGCATCTGGGTGTTTGCCCTCGTGCAATTTATGTTTGTAAAACGTCCTTAAAACACAGGATAATATTGTCCTAAAGTGAGGGCAATGCTTAATAATAAAAAAAAAATATTCAAATAGTAATCGCAAGAACATACATTTACATACATACGGTTATACATACATATGTATGTGAATAAACCACGAGTTTTGTGTATGTAAATGTACGAACGGATAAGTAAAGCTAACTCTAAATCATAAACTCAGTGTTCTGTTCACTGAGAGCTTGGCATATACTAACCTTAAATATTATTACCATTGTTAGTGAGTGTTCGCCGTAAGGGTTTGTTTTGTACAATGTGAGAACTTAACGTAAATATTTAAATTATCATCTTATAGACCTAGTTTTACGCTGAAGTCTTACTTCTCAAGAAGTATGAGTTTTATCGCCTCCGGTTCATTAACTATCGATGCTGCAGGTAATCATGTGGACCATTGTGAAATTACAAAAGTAGAAGTAAAGTAACAGCCAATATACGTCCCACTGCTGGGAAAGGCCTCCTCTGTACAGAGGGTGTTCGGGCATAGTTTTTTTTTAATGGAATAAAGGGGCAAACGGGCAGGAGGCTCACCCGATGGTAAGTGATCACCGCCGCCCATGAACATCTGCAACACGTCTGCACTTCATCTGAAAAGAGTCTAATTAACGTCAACGAAAAAAAAATTGCAAAGTTGATCAATGTAAAATATATTTATAGTAATTAATTTTAAAACTTTATTCGAAATATTGTAATATAAAGGTACCCACGGAGCATATTTTTGAACAAAATGAAGCATATTTTATATTTTTTTATTTAAGCATTATTAAACATATAAAAATAGTTACGTTACAATGAATAGTGGCCGCCGATGCCAGGTAAAAAACGATGAAATTTGAAATATTGTAAACACTTGTCGCACATTCCACGAACATAAATTATTGTAGTACAAGCGAAAATAATATGAAAACCGACGACGTAGTCAAGAAATGAAAGTTTATATAAGAGCATTCAAGAATTATATGAAATTCATTTGACGGCATACTGTACTGTTTGTGGAACATTCCTATTGAAATTGAGAATAAATAATAAATATAGAATAATAACATAACGTAAATTAAGTCTTTCCCGTGGCTATTGATGTTGTATTTTTTTTACCGTTGGATAATTGATTTGACAGTTTCTTTTATAAACATTAATAATAATTTTAAAGTATGAAAAGTCCTTAAGTAATATTAATACTACAATGTATAAAGTTCAATGAAATGTGATTCAGTTATCTTTTTTTTAACTTAAATTTAGCCGTATTTGTTTTTATTACAAACCAAGAGTAAAAAAATCATTGGGACATTACTGTGTAGAACTAATTAGACGACCACCTTGAACGAACGTGTAAGCTTCACAGATATTAGTGTTAAACTTAATTTTTGGTAGCAAAAATACGCTAAATACGTGTTACACGGAGTAAATTACGTGGCCAATAGTTTGTTTTAGGTAACTCCACGGCTAGATCAATAAAATCAGCTCGGTCTAAAACAACTTTGACTACTAGGAGTGGGATTTTAATAATAAATCCTCTACCAAAGACTCGGCTACATATTCATATTATTCTTCTGAATTATGCATTGCAAAATTTGCTTGAAGCGTCTCACGCTCATCCACACATCTGTATAGTACTGTACATTGTAATAAATATGTCTCTAAGTCAATTTTCAAAGAAATCGGTGCAACGAAGATAATATGAAAAGTAAACATGATTCTTTGCATATTTCAAGGGTAATCGTTCTCATCATAACGTTTCAGAAGCTGTTTGTAATATTAAAGTGTGAGGAAATAAACGTAGCTATAATAATGTCGTATATTACTAGCAAGACGCCATTTTGAGTTTTTGCATTATTCATGGTTGTATACACACAGTATAAAGAAGACAAAGAAGACTTGATTTAAAATAAACTCAGTGATTTCTTGGGAATTTGTTTTGATTTATTTAGTGCGGGAAAACATATATGTTTTTAAACGAGAATATATATTCAAGGCTGTGTCTCATGACTCGTGATAGTCAGTTGAAATTTTCACAGATGATGTATTTCTGTTGCCGCTACAACAAATATTAAAAAACAGAATAAAAAAAAATTAAGTGGGGTTCCCATACTACAGACATGATTTTTTTATTGCGCGTTTTTATACATAATGGTACGGAACTCTTCGTGCGCTATTCCGACTCGCGCTTGGCCGGTTTTAATTTTTGTTCCATTGGTTTTGTCACGCGATTGCCACAACCCTTGGATATCTATGATTCCGAAGTGTATAAAATAATTCTTCTCTAAGTTGGCCTTAATAGTGGTAAAGTGTAACTACGATAGTTAACATAACTAGCGGTTGCGTTCAAATTCAATTAAGCAACTATCTAGACCATTCGGGGGTGGCTTTGATAAAAGCAATTTAAATTCACTGTGAATTATTAAATGTCTGAGTCTTAAAATTTGTATGTAAAATGGACGAAAAGATAATAGTCGCTGCGGGAATTGTGAGAGGCTTTATTGGCATACACTCACATAGGTCACAAATATTTAATAACGAAATGAGATCGAGTCACTTTTACCTTAATTTCTTTATCGTTGAAATCCTTCTTTTGCCTCAAAATAAATTGAACACAATCGCGTGGCCCAATCACTGCTACAACACGGACCTTTGGAGGAAAACCGCCATATATCTTTCCGAACACGTCCTATTCTTCAATCAGGGGCGATATTGAATTGATACGCGGCGGCTCACCAGTCACGCTCGAGGCACGAATTATCTTTGTGGAACTTTTGAAAAGGCTCGTGTGCACGGTTCGTCACCAATTTCATCAAATTCATGACTACTTACATCAGCTCTTACGGAAGTTATGTACAGTATGACGCGAACATTATGAAATACGGCAAAGGAGTATGCTTTGTCCAGTCTTGGATTGTGATGATTCAAACCCGCAACCTCAAATCGTAACAATCTTTGTGTATTGCAAATATTTATACAATCCTTATTACCCGGCACTTGTTTATTTTGTACGTCTTATTTGACGGTCAGTTACTTGGAAGAGTAATACACAGAGAATGGATCAAAGATCCAGACTTTATAACGTTTTTTTCACATTTCTAGTACAAAAGGATTATAAAACTTTTAATATTCTTCGTCATGTAAAGTTTTTCAAATCATTTTGTTCATTAAACGTTATAAAATAGAATTTTTTTTGTCAGTTGTTCCAAAGTCACACTTAAATACGACTTCAGAAGAGACATGAGGTTATTTGTTATTATACATTGTTACCACGCAAATATTTACTTAAAAATATTTTTAATTGATAGAAAAACGTAACGATGTGAAATACGGAGAAAACGCCTACATTTTATAGAAAAAGTATTTTCACATTGATTCATTTTAACTTCATATTCGTATGGACGAAACGAAACAACTATTTCGGGGTCACTCAAAACTTTGTTTCTTGTGGGTTTCAAAGGTTACTCTTGGCCAGGCATTTGTAATTTTAGTTTCTGATGTAAGCCATAAATTCTTGTAACGTATGATGAATGATGTTTTACTTTCAGTTCGCAAACTATATACAGAAAACTTACAACCAGTAGTGAGGCAGGTGTCCACGAGTTTTAAAGACCATTCTGGGACACTATTGGAGACATACGTGCATTAACAAAATGTGGGCACTGTCGCCTACGTGACAGCGACTGCCGTTCACTCAGTTGTTCGTAGTTCGTAAGAAACGCTTCGGGCTGCGGATGGGATGTGTGTTTGTTTGGATGTGCTCATAGGCGAGGAAGCACTATAGAATATTGTAGTTAACGCTTCATGTGTTTGTAATGTTGTCGGTTGGGATTCGGGGGATTGCAGAATGCTCTCATCAGTTCTCTCAAGCAAATCGAGATGATGCTACTCGGGCGTTTTCGAACGGTCACGTTTGGATCTGTTTGATGTTTCGCTGCGTCGATCACGACGGGGATATGGAAATTTTCGGCCCATTCCAAGAACCGCTTTGTGATATACAATTAAAAATAATCGTGTATGGTGAAGAATGGTTGTGCATGACATGTCGTTACTCTCGCTGGATCGCTGGATACAATACATCTTATTGAAGCTATCCGATATAACATAAAATAGCACGATAATTTTGCTAAACCTTTCTAAAGCCGCGCTTGTATATAACCTCGAATGAGATTCGTGTGTCCAGCTCGTAAACAGGATTTACGTCTTAAACCTAACTTCAAGTTAAGTGGACTCGCTGTACAACGAAAATTCAAGATGTGGCAATATTGTGCCTTATCTGAACGGAGTATAGACTACATTTTAATACATGAGCGGTCTCACGTTCCCTTAAAAGCAACAAACATAAACTGTTTTAAAACGCAATTTAAACTGTCATTAATTTCATCGGGTTGGATGTTCTATTTTAGAAATAAGCATATGTTACAAAAAGTGTTTTTATTGTCGTTTATCAAGTAAATATCAGCTAACATAACAATTCCTGCTATATGAATATGCTATGTTCACTATTCACATTTTGTGCCGACCCCGCCTAGGTGGGATAAGGGCCGGAGGATGATGATTTAGTATTTGTATCATCCATTAGGATTATATGACATACTAGCTTAGAATAGGCTGAGGCGTAACATACAGACAGAAAGACAGATATACATAAAAATATGTATATAAATTATAGCCTATGTCTTATTCTGATGTATAAGCCAATCAGTAGTATTTGCGTAAAAGAGTAACGAACATCCATCCATACATACAAACTTTCGCGTTTATAATATTAGTAAGGACAAGGATGGTTGATACGGTAAGATGTTGATTTCGCCGTCTGAGACCCGCGTGTATCTAATAAGGTGTCTATTTAACTTTCCAGTTTTCTAGGACCTGAAAAAGCAAGTTAATCTTAAAGATTTTTCACGATATTGTAATTTTTACGAAGTTAGCAATAAGCTTTGGAGTTTTTGAAACTTTTCATTGTGAGTTTACAGCGTTCATGGTCAGACGGGACAGACTGAGGTTGCACGTCTGAATGTCATAGTTAGCCCGGGCCACTGTAAGTTTTTTAAATTATTAATTTTCTGTGTTATCTACACAGAAGGTGTCAATTGTATCTTGTCTTACAGTAGTTGTATGTTTGAGCCTAGGATTTATATGCAGCAAAAATAAAGCTAGATTTAATTTGATCCCAGGCCGATCGTAGCACGCAACCCTCTTCTCGTAGTAATCGCGTAAATACAAGAAATGATCAAGAAATATGCAATAAATTCAGCATGATAGCGCAATTTCATTGAGAATTTTCATAACGTGCGCTTTCCATTCCTTCAATTCAATATTTGTTTTAGCATTCATTATGACTATTTCATATTCTGCTCGCTTCGAGACATTGCTGTTGGATTTAATAAATGTCAGTGGCATGTATTGTAAAGATATCTTCTATGTTCACATATGGATGGTAAAATTGTAATAAACTAATGTATTAATGCCAAAGCGATGGGGGGCTATATCATAAGTTTTTGGTTTTTGATTTTGTTTTTCAATCACCAACGTTTGTTGGTCTCTTAAGAATACTTCTCACTATTTCAAACTGTAAAATTATTTCAATAACAAATAATTTCTGCGCTGTTTATTAAATTATATTGTGGCAAGAGGCTATTTGGATATGTAAATTATGGGGATGGAAACTACGTGTTATTGCTGGAATCCTTTATCCATATTTTGTTTTTATTATGAGATTCATTGCGTGGGTGAAATTATATGTACTTACATTCTATAAGTACGTATATTTTTAAATGTGGAGAATGAAGTTACAATTTAAATAGTGATTACTTCGAGTTTAATTGTTAGAAATAACCTTAATTTGATACACCTATTACAAAATTAAGGACGATGGCCACTTCTTACTTAAAAATAAAACAAAGAGACTCGTTCCATTACGAAAGTCGAGCAGAATTTTTTTTATAAAACCAGAAGAAACCAGTCTCCAACTTCGATGTTTGCACGATAGAGTGCAAACCTAGTCAAGTAATAGGCCGTGAAGAGCTTTTTAAAAACTAAAAATAAAACTGAGAGATGTCTGTACAGAAGCTCATGTACTTTAAGTGTGCTGGACCTATTCTAGTTCGTCCTGTTGCAGACTTACATTATCTAATGGTTACGACAGTGTCTAGACATGGGCCGCACATAGAGTGCAGTCAGCAAGCGCTAGTATGCGCATACTTCTATGACTCGGTGTGGGGTTGATATCATAACTACCTAGCCTGGCGTGTTTATTTATTTACAGAATTACTTGAGTGTTCGGACGCTCGATGTTTGATTTTTGAACTGATGTTTCACGTAACACATGCAGCAAATGCACAAGTTTTAATTTTATGAAACATCACGTAGAATTTTTTGGTGCAATAATTCACGCAGTTATAAATAACTGAATTATTACACATTTCCCACCTAAAGATAGGAAATATTTGAGTATTTGAAAAAAAGTGAAAAATTTAAAACGCAGGCTGTCTTACAAAAGTAATTTGTGGATAAATCACGTCTTTCCAGCAAAGCTGAGTAAATACGAAAATTTTTAAAACACTTAATCTGACATAAGTTGTATTCTTCCTTTTACAATGAAGTTGGTAATAAATAGCGAGTTTCCAGAGTTAACGAACCTTTCTATTCCAATTCTTATAAAAGTACACTCACATAGTATAAATATATTTATCTAATTTATGTAATTTGAGAATGATAATATTTATGTAATTTACCTACATTAAACTACATTTATTGAATGTATAACTTTTTTGAAGTCACTAAAACGAATGTACAGGTATATATAATGAAAGCACTCCGACTTTATATAAACGTGGTTATCGCACTCTTAAATAGTTTTAGTTGAAAAGTAAATATTAAAGTATGCTTTAATATCGTTTTCTATAAAATGTTACTAAAAATATTCCTTGTACGACGGCTTTATAAATGATGGAATAAAAAAGGTATAAGTAAACATTACTGCTTAGACGATTATCAAACGTTTGACAACATAACGGTATTAGAGTATAAAATAAGACATTAAATCCCTTTATATAATTTAACCACAATACTGTTTTACATTAGTAAATTAGTTAATCATCACTAAGGTTTAGAAACGGCTTAGCACGTATAATCATAAAGTGCTTTTTTACATTTACATGATAAAGCTTTTATAATTTCATTAGCTTGTGCTGAAACAGAAATGTAGCGTGTCCCATAATAAAGCAAGGGTTATGCTCGACTATATAAAATAATTCTCGTTTACATAAAAGTAATATTTTAAATTAGTTGTTAAAAAAGTGTTGTATAGTATAAACTTTTATAATTTTGCTTGAAGAAAATTAATTTTACATAGAGGAAAAGTCATAAACATGATATTTTTTTAAGCTATTAAAAGTTTTTAAGCTATTTAAGCTATTTAAATATTTTTTAAGCTAATGAAAATGCAAACTTCCTTAATGATAAGCTTGCTGTTTGACTGTCAAGACACGGCCCGCCTAATGCCTAATCTTAGTGGCCACCAGTATCAAGAATTCAAATCAAATTCTCGATTATAACACAGTGAATTAATATTCAGTTTCCAAATGAGCATGAATATTCATCACATTGTAAGAGCACCAAACAGTTCTCGATCCACTGTTCGGCTTTTGCAGATGAGATAGGAATAACAAAAGGTAACCAGTAACTTGAACATAGACTTCGGCCGTCCGATTTAAGTTTTTTTAATTTGCTAGTTTGATCATCCCATAAATACATTTTGAGAAGAACATCCATTTCTCGTGATATAATTTTTTAACCTTTTTCTAATTTGACAAACAGATGTAATTAACACTACGTTACCTATCTACAACTTTAATGGAACATCCATTAAAGTTGTAGATAGGTAACGTAGCGTTAATTTATTTTGTGTACCATGATGCTGATTGAAACCAAACTCTTCTTCTTCTTCTAAGGCAGTTTATGTTATGGTAAAGAAACAATAAAATCTTTTTATTATGTACTCGTTCTTGAATCAATCGGCACTCTACATATTTGTTTTTGTTATGTCAATTTGCTTCTAGTTATCTGTCAGTAATAAAATCTCGGGAAGCAGAGGGCAACATGGTGGATCAATGATATACCCTCTATTATACTATTGACCAACAGTGCTTAATGGTATCTATTTACAGTGATATTTAACAGTATGAATTAATTGCAAAGATATGAAACTAAAATAACATAGATGCTCTACCTTTAATAATTTCATTTTAATTAAGTTCATTAAAATACCCCATCCTGCGTGGTAAAAATGAGGATTACTGTTACGTTATTTTTATCATTAAAAAACCATATGAAACACAAAATTCAGAAAAATGTTCGCGTGCACAAAAATAAAAATACTAGCAACTCTGTGAAACATCACCAACGCATTTTTACAGTACACAATTAGCCAAATCAAAACTTAATACGCTTTTCCGTTTATGATGAGAAATATAATTACGGTAAAAGAACATTTCGTTAGTTGGTCTTCTCGTGGATAATTAGAGAGAAAATACTAAAGGCCCCGGGCGATTAAGAAAAGGCACAATTTTTATTACGTTTCGCATCTACGAAGAAATTGCAGCGCTAGAAATGTGAAGATGTATCGTGGTTACCCGGACGGATCAGCCCATTCGTGCAACAGCCGAAGCTGTTGCGTAGGTCTACCACAGTTGTATATATCACAATAATGAATTCATCAATGTAAGAATATTAGGTTTATATCATGTTAGATACTTATTCCTTATTTATTTTATTTCCAACATTTTCACGAAAGGAAACACCCCTTATGGGTAAAAATGGAAACTATGTGTCAAAATAACTTTTAGATGGAGTCAAAGGCCACAACGAAAATTTTATTTATACCAAAAATTAATTAGGCTTTTCTGAGTTAAATTGTATGTCACCAATGCGTAAATACCATTGATTACAAAGTACCAAAGTAAAAAAAAACTTTAAACTAAATTACTTTAAGTAATTTTGATTCAACCCGAAGCTCTCATGCACGTAGTAATCAATTGGTTGAGAAATTAACATCCATTGAGAAACCGGCAGGAAGCGGGAGTAAAACTTTTAATATTACGAGTAGATACATAAATAAAAATACCAATAAAATTTTCAAATGCAATTGTGAAAGCAGATAAAGTCTGTACAGAGAATTTCTAAAGCATATTCAAAACGAAACCGCAGGAGCTTTATTCGAATAGGCAAATGTGGCTGTGGAGAGTTAAGCTCAGTAAATTTATTCCGCTAGAGGTTTCCTCGAATCTCGTAGCTGTTATAAATTTGAATCAATAAGTTCAGAATCTTTCCTTGGCAGACTGAACTTTCTAATATTGAACATATTTCTCTCCCGACGTTTGCCAATATCGCGCGCTGACGCAACGTCGGAGATCTATAGAAGTTTAAGTATGTGTAGAACGCAATTTTCCATTTGTTTCAATACCTACTTTCATCACGACACGATCGCCAAGATGGGTATTCTGTATTGAATGAGTGTTTTAATGTAAATTTATACACACGCTGACTATTGATTTTTTATGTGTAAGAACTACCTTAACTATCTACCTACCACCGATAATTTTTTAATGTGAAGAGTTATCAAGCCAGCAGGCCGCTTTCACCACGGTTAATATCCTCGCCAGAAGATACCTACAACAGATACATCCTCGATAGAAGATACCTTGCAGATGCATTGTCAACCTTTAAACGTTTGGGCCTCAGTAACCTAACTATCCATATGAAACGCTTTGTTCTAATACTTGCACTTCAAGCCGGTCTTCTGTGAGGCTGTATTACTTCCCCCGACAAGCCTTCCCAGTCATGCAAGTGGTTGTTCGGCCCTACCATGGTAAGTTCTCCGTCGTTTTCAACCTCTGATTTCAACTACCCAAAGGTCTATAAGAGTTCTAACGTTTTTACCTTGATACTAATATTTTAACTATTACTGAACTTGAATATGAACAACTATTATAACGACAAGCAGCACTAGTGGTTATATCACCGTCCGGGAACGCAGCCGAAATCCCAGTGACCACTGCTCCATGCGACCATGTGTCCCTTGGCTCGAGAAGATGACGTCATATCCGGTATACAGTGTTGCCAGCGCCAACAGGTCGCTAAAGCTATTTACATTTCAGCAATGATGTTTAATAATAAAGATGATGCATGTCCATATGGCGCGGCGTTTAAAAATGGTTCCGCTTCACATTATATGACATATATAAGTGAATGTGACAGATGATATGGAACGTATGATACGGAAAGAGATCGCAGTCTATGGAATTGCAACTACAAAACCATTTGGTGTTATTTGAGTGCCTACCTATCTACCTCGTATTTGTTATATCATTGCATTTCACCCATCTACCCCATCTTTGTTTATGCTACGGTCGTGAGATAGCTATTTTTGCTCATCTGAAAAATATAGGTGTACTGTACGTCTACGTACTAGGTTTTTAAACCACGGTCCAATCTACACAGCGACGCCGTAAATACTTTTCCATTATTAAAAAAGTTTGCCACTAAACTGATCTTTGTACAATTGAATTTTAGAAAGTCTTTCGTTTACATTAAAAATCGAAACGTTTGTGTGACCGCAAACTTAAAAACTTTTCACGGAATTTAAGTTGAACGTTTTACGATTCCAGTTTCACATTGAGATGGCATGCTGCCCGGATTTCTATATATACGACGTTTCCATTGCTCTTGTCTTCACATTAACCTTTTATTTAAATTTAACCAGCACTGATACTGGGCTTTATTAAATTTCAAACCGACATAGAATAAAATTGTTATAATATTTATTTATATTTAAATGCGGTCGTAAGTAAGGAAACCCAAAATATACATCGTTAGGTCGTTTCGAATTGCGTTTTATTTATACGTCTTATTTAAAAAAAAAAATATTAAAATACACGAGGAAACAACGTTTAACGCGAAATAGGAGATAGCGCAAGTTGTTTTAATTTTATCGTAAGTACATTTTTTTACAGTTAATGGCGAGTATTTATCTTTCTGGTGCCCTCGGCTATCATACGAGTTCTTTTTTTTATTTTAAATTAAAAAATGAACAAACGGTATTTGTTGCATAATTAAAAATATGTTAAATTTTGCTGTTGTTTTAATACGATTGAAATTATAATGATTTAGGAAATATTGTTTCATTATTTTTTTAAATATGTTCTTCTCAAGCACTTGATATAAAATATCATATTTTTGATATATCGCTTTGGATAGCACAATTTGATGAAGAATTTAAAACTTTTTAACGAGATATATGCGAACGAATAGATTTTTTAAACCGATGCAAGTAACTAATAGCTATATTTAATTCGAGCCTCGACTGCGACATTACTCAGGGCATTTATCTTTACCGCGAGGCTCTGAATGAAATCGAACAGCTGGGTACAACGAAGGCAAAGCGCTTGTATTTTTTAGGATTAATGTTTATATTTAGTGCATTATTATCATATTGCGTTTTGGAAACCTGCATATTATCGAAGTAATTACAAAATCACGTATATTTAGGAAGAATCTAATGTCTCATCCTGCATAATATACGTGACAATTTATAAACTTTCTAATGTATATCCTCATTTTGCTAGGAATTTATTGGCTTAGTTAGTGCCGGTCTAATTAAAAAATTGTCTACAGTATTATTACCCTATAGTATTATGACGAAACAGTCCTTCTGGTTACCGGAAAAGCTTGTGTTATATACAGAACCAACTCAGTTGTCATTGGCGGTTGTTAAAAATATGTAATTACTCTCCAATCCGACTTCATAAAAGTTATAAATGGCCTGCAAGTTTTTTTTTTTATGGAGAAAAGGGGCAAACGAGCAGGCTCACCTGCAACACCCGAGGGCTCACAAATGCGTTAACAGCCTTTTAGGAAAGAGTATGCTCTCTTCTTGAAGGTTCCCAGGTCGTAACAGCTCGGAAAGAAAGTTAACATTAAAATAATTATAATTTATTTACCGATATAAATCTCTATAGAATGTATATTACACCAAGTTTCACTGACTGTTACGACCCTACTCTGACAAACAACCGCCAGCTATTTTTTTTTGGCTGGACGAGCCACTGATTTAGCCTCGGTTACGCGTTATGGTGACCAAGCTCGAGGGCTCCAGAGGCAGCCTCCATGCGAGCCCACACTATTATTATCGATACCGGTTTGGGAGGCCATCTTGGCGCTTTGGTGGAAACTCCATGAAGTGACTATGTGTTATAATTATGGTACATATTTAATCTAAATTATAATTTATCAACAATTTAGGGGGTGGTATTTTTTTTGAGGGGGATAAATTCAACTCTCATTACGTAAGAGCGGGAAGTTTTTGGGATATTGGAAGTTAAGGCTGTTGCCCTGCTGGAAAAGCTAAGTATTATTGTGATCCAATTATTGGGTCATTGTCGGTATTAAGTCTGCCACTAGATGAATTTAAACGCAAAATTAAAAGCGAACTTATGGCTAAGGCATATTATACCATTGCAGAATATCTTGACGACGCCAATGTGTGGGGTTAATGCTGTTGATACTGACGTAGGCTAAAATGACATACTTGCTCTATTGTAAACTAATCGTTTTAAAAAAGAGCAACTGTAGAGTCTTGTCGGTTTCTTTTCAACAGAAACTGCTTTCCGAACCGATGGTAACTTACGAACGTATTAATTTTTATGTAAAATTTTTGACATTTCATAAGAACGCGCAAGCGTTTATGTGAATAAATATATTTTTCATTTTGATTTTGATTGTCGAGTTATACTTGTAGAAATCGGTAAAAGCTATGTTTTATAACTTGTCTCTAATATATGCTCAAGGGCCTCCGAGAGGGGACCTCAGCTTGCGCTGTCACTCAATACCCGTTTAGTATTGCGATTCGAGGGTGCCCGAGGGGGCCGGGCCTCGGCTCGATCGGTAGCTGTTATCTGACTGGGCACGAGCTGAATTTGACACAAACCGTTTAGGTGGTGCTTTGGTGAGTGAGGTAGCCGGGGCCCGCTTTATTAAAAGATGGCAACGCGTCTGCAACCCTACGGTCTTTGCAAATGTACACCGGGTAAAAATGTGACTCACAAAGATTTTTGTAATTAAGAAACCGAAAAACATAATACGAGCCACTGTTATACAAAACTAAGTTATTTCGCATTTATATAGGGCGAAACAGCTGTATTAAGTTCGCAGGTAAAATTAATTTCAGTTTAGATTTCTTATCCATCAGTTTAAGTTTGTACTCATTTGCATTTGAAAATATCTGTTAATATTTTGGGGCCGCATTAAAGTTTAACGTAATAAAATTTGTGGAGCCTTCAAGGATAATGCCTTAGGCCAGTTTAGGCAGAGGCGTAATAATCAATTTTGGTAGTAATTTAAGCTCCAGTCGAAATAATCCGTTGAATTTAACAGGGGTAAAAATGTATCTCTGGGGAATGCATATTTCTGCCCATTATTGTGTATCCGAAAACCAAATAATGCTAACATAATATTATGCAAACTTATTTAAAATTGCTTTAAATACTACATCTAAGCACAAACAACACTGTAAGCTGTGACGTTTAAATGTATTGTATGATATTTCATTATAAGACCTTCATTTATCCAGATCACAGAGATGTATTCCATAGACCATTATGTTATAAAATTGATGGAACATGGAATTACATAGAGTTCTAAGTTTAAATATAATACGATATAAAAGATTGCGGAATGTAGTAAATTATGCGTCACTGAGTTCATGTAGTGGTGAGAGGAGTCTGTAAGTGTCCCATTAATATTTTAAGAGACTTTTATGATGTGTAAAATACACCAAACTTAATTGTGGTAAGACAATGATGTCTAAAATTACTGAATAATAAACTTCACATTTATCTTTATTATCACAGATTTATTTTTAGATATATTTGTGGTGGAAGCGCGTCCCAAAGGCAAAATGGTTTTGACCGTAAAATAATTTGTCCGAAAAATATGCGGGCCGAGAATAAGTTCTCCGGCACCGAAGAGCTCTTTCTGGTCTGTCATACAGATGCATGAATTATTTTTTATTATTATTATGATTGTTAACACCAAAATGATTTTTAAGTCTGACATCAGTACAAATAAAATATCTAATAATAGGAACGAAAATTACGTTCTGTATTTGATATCATAATATTACAGTTGTAAAATTCATAGAATGCGTGCAATAAAGGCTG
The DNA here is from genome assembly GCA_933534255.1 of Iphiclides podalirius. Lineage (NCBI taxonomy): Eukaryota > Metazoa > Arthropoda > Insecta > Lepidoptera > Papilionidae > Iphiclides > Iphiclides podalirius. The sequence continues at coordinate 203,828 of OW152822.1, read as the reverse complement.
CATTTCAGATCGAGGAATGCGGAATTTCATTGCGATTTCAACATACGCTCCGCATTCATTAATTTCAATATTTGATTATCGTTTATTACGTTTAATTTATATTGTACAAGATATAATGAATACGAGTTGTAATTACGTTACTTCGATATTTAGTATCAATTATAAAATGTATTTTAATCAATTTTTTATACTTCGTGTGGTAATGTCGTACATTTGATTCATGGTCGCATTTGAAAACATCATGTACAAATGCGTTTTGATAAAAAAAAAATAGATGTTTCTTTCTAAATACATCCCTTTCTTCAATCAGTGTCCATATTGAATCAACGGCTTACGGATCACGTCCGACACCGAAATATCCTTTGCGGAGCTTTCAATTACATTGTTCAGTCACTCGTGTACATACCTATGCCTTTTTCTCTTCCCGTATTTATTGTCGTTATTCCGTTGAAATAACACGCGATTAACATTTGGAGGTGTACTAAATGAAACTAGACGTATTAATTGCATTTATTCCGTCAACAAAATTGCAAATTAATGATAAGTGCTCTATCGTCTTCAATACAACAGTTTTTTTTTGTTATTAGCATGATTTTGTAAAACTGTTTCGTTATTTCCGTTTCTAGATTATTTTTACAACTCACAATTCTATGAAGATTACATGAAAGATAGTTTTTGGTTGGGTCAGAAATATTTCTGTACTAAAAAGACTCAATCATTTCAATCTAATATAGGACGCAGTAAGATATGCCTTAAAAATATTGTAAAAAAATACTTAATATATTTCTCTAAGACAAAAAGGGACAAATTTGCCGCCCCCTAAAATGTGGTTGCCTAGACACACAGAGTGCTGGTAAATCCGCCACTGTTTTCGTAAGTTAATCGTTTGAAACGAAGTCCCTTGATTAAGAGGCATAATGAAATAAATAAACAGCGTTTTAGAGTGACCAAATAAAAAATAATACAAAAAAATGCATGAATGGTTAATGAATTACATTTATTCAATATTAACAAAAATAAGCGCCTCTTTTCCCCGGTAAAAGATGGTCAATAATCTAGCGCCTGTTAGAAAGAGACAGATAGAGTGAGTAGCTGAGATGCGAATGGAGAAGATAACACTTTTTCTTATACTACGATTTTTACTTACACCTCCCGCCAGGTGTAATAGCAAGATTCGTTCTAAAAACAACAGAGACATTGACTAATAACGCTATTTAAATGATTGATGTCGACATAATTATCGTTATGGCTTATTATCGGAAAAAGTATTTGTTTTCAAATTACTCCCTAATTTTAATCATTAGGCAAAAGTTATATAATTAGCTTAGAAAGTCCCGGTCAGGCCTTAATTATTAATTAGATTCGCTTTACGCCTTACCACCGCACGAAATGAAATCAGGATTATAATTAACATTTCCCGATTACGTCAAACCCTTAGCGTATTTTGCTTCGAATATTTAACCGAGGTATGTAAGGACTTACCTCAATCTTGAACCTTAGATGTTGGTTTCTGTAATAGTGTATTTATTAGCTGTTCCACTTTACTAGAACGCTATATAGTATTATCAAAAATGTTTATGCAGACTAACCCTCTAACCCTCGGCCGTTTGGTCTCCCCTGCCGAGGGCTTCCGTCTGGTTGGGTCCTATTTATATATGTATTATATATATATGTATATATATATATATATATATATATATATATATATATATATATATATATATATGTTTATTTTTATCCATAATATTTATTTCATATATGCAATATATATCTATATCTTTATTTTTATTTTTATTTATAAACCCAACCAGACGAGAAAACAAATGAATATCCCCCATAATAATAATAAAAGGAATAATATGCTTTATTGTACACCAAAAAAGAAAAAAGTACAGAACTAAACAAAATATTTATCAAATATTGGTCATCAAAAGGCGACCTTATTGCTACACAGCAATTTCTTCCAGGCAACCTCAGAAATGAATCCAAAGAAATTCTTATTGGGTAGGATGTACATGAAATTAAGTAAAAAGTAAGTTGCAACAAAAATTAAAGTAATAAGAAAAACATACCTCTTGTGTGTGATCATCAAAGTAAGAGTGAAATAAAAAGAGAAGAAAGACATCGAGAGATAGAAAGGAGCTAGACAGAGAGATAATGCTTCTTAACCTGTCTTTTAAACGAATCTAGGGTTTGAGCACGTTTAATAGCCAAAGGTAAAGAGTTCCAGAGTTTAACAGCGACAGCAGAGAAGGATTTATGGTAAAAAACTAGTTGATCGCAAAGGATTTTTAAGGAAGAGGTTTTCATTTGAACGTAGAGGAAGGTTATGAGAAGAGCAAAGAAATTGAAAACGTTCCTTCAAATAATCCGGACTTGATACATTAAATAGGACGCAGTAAAGAGCAGAAAGAATATGAGTATTCCGGCGAAAACGAATCGGGAGCCACTTGAGCTTAATGCGATATTCTGATACATGGTCATATTTACGAAGTCCAAATATGAACCGTATACATAGATTTTGGAGTCGCTCAAGTTTATTAAGCTGCTCCTCAGTGATGTCGAGATAGCATATGTCAGCATAATCAAGAAATAGGGAGCAGTAAAGAATGGGCAAGCGTAATTTTGGTTGAAATAGGTAAAAAGTAGTTCAACCTTCTAAGCGAACCACATGCTGCAAATAATTTACGAGCGACTGCATTAATTTGAGGGGTCCATGAAAAACTTGAGTCCATCAGTATACCCAGATTTCTAACAATGTCATTATAAGGGATTACGATGCCATTAAAAATAACCGGAATATACTAGGTCACGTTACTGTGGTAGGGCCACGCAATGGTGCTCACTGTTGCACGGATGGGCAGCTCCGTCCGGGGAAGTATCACGATTTCACAGAAGACTGTGAGGTGCAAATTCTGCCTGCTGATGAGAGGTACCCAGAGTCCACTTTATTGAAAGGTGACAACGCACGTTGACTGTAGAATTCATATCTTTGTACATGTTTTTCTATTTGGAGTGCATTTGTAACGGGTGATTTCATGACTTTGTCTAAATTGTTATTTTTCTGAATACTAGGCTGCATGTTCTATGAACCTTTGCCTGTTCGATAGGACGAATGTAAAGTTAAGTTCATTTGTTACTTCTTGTCATTTGACACTGCCGCCGGTTCGAATTGACATTGAATAAATTAGTTTTTGTGGATCCATTATCTTCGACTGTGCATGGCTAGAGGTTGAAATCAGAACAAGTTCCTGGTCGTATTAGCTGTGTGATTGCTGTCTGGGAAAATCTGTGCTGGATTTGTTATCCCTCGTGGTGGATGCTGAAGGCACAGGTGGCTGGCATGTTCGTCTGAGCTGCTGCCCGATTAAATAGTGTTTTTACCTCCAGTCGGAGGGCTCCTACATACCCTCCAACAGTGTGGCTGTACACACTGCACTTGACTTGATTTTCTCTGCTGGTTCTGAGCTGTGCCCACAGGACAGCTGTCTGAGGTGACATAGATTTAAAATCACCTCCTGAACCAGAACGCTGACCTGTGCACACAGGACAGCTGTCTGCGGTGACATAGATTTAAAATCACCTCCTGATTGGACTTTGTACTTAAATTGAATTGCATAACTTTCATAATCTCAAATTAATTTAATTATCTAACCTTTTTATGGTCGCACAAAGTAATGTGTAGGTCCTATGTACTCACGACTCCCTGAGATACTTAATTTATTATTACAACAGTCTTACTTATTCTTATGATTCTATATTTTGTACACTATTGAATCTGAGCTAGTCCAGGGATTGTAACTATGAACTGAAGGGTAAAATACAACATCTTAACAGAACTATATCTTTCATTAAATCAATACCCCTTATTTAACCATCTTCATAAATTGAAACGTTACATTGGCGCAAAACGTTACATTAAACATCTTCACAAGAAACGTTACACATTGTTGATTTTTTAAAATTATTTAAGTGGTCCCCAAAAGCACCTGATTTCTACCACCAAATTGTTAACACTGGATCTGATATTGGGGCTGTCCCAGCCCAGATATGAACAGTATTCAATTTGCGCTGAATTCGCACTGTGGAGAAGGTAATTTCCTTCAAAGTGCCAACCTCAGTGTCATTAAAAGATGTTCCCGTTTCTTTTAAAGGCATTATCTACATCAATAGATTATTATAATATTAATGATTATTTAAATGATAACACACTCTGGTATTAAATTGATTGAGTTTTTATATTGTATTTAATATATTCCTAGCCGTGATAGCTCAGTGTCCGGGCGCTCGCCTTTAATTCAATATACTCGAGCAACCTGAGTTCGATCCCCGGTGCCGGCACCAATGAAGTTTTTAACTTTAAATGCTGACTTATCACGTGCTCCGCGGTGAAGGAAAACATCGTGAGGAAACCTGCATATTTTCGAAATAATAACAAAAAAAATATTTTTCGAAGATGTGTGAAGTCCGCCAATCCGCAGTGGGGCCGCGTGGTGGACTATGCCCTGATACCCTCTGTATAGAGGATGCCTTTGCCCAGCAGTGGGACATGTATAGGCTGTTACTTTACTTTTACTTTCTTTACTTTACTATATACATTTCACACGGTATACTTATTTCAAAAAATGGAAAAAAAGAAGAACGTAGCCCGCCAAAATTCTTTCCGCTTCGCTGGTTCTTCTCGGTTCAGTGATTTTCTTTTCCGAACCGGTGGTAGTATGTTGACTATCAATTAGTGACTGTAATGCGCGAATGTTGAATAAACATATTTTAATTTGAAATTAAATCAAAGATCAATTTTAAAAGTTAATTAAATAAATTTTAACTTAACCGGAAATACCTCACAAATGCATTATTCGGTTAGAATATACTATCGTGCCTGGCGACATTTTTCGTTGGCTCAAAGTCTCAATCCTTTGACATAAACTATTCGGTTAAGCGTTAATTACTCGTTAAGTCGGTGTACGTTTTCAAAAAGGAATATGCAACGCAAAGGTGTTCCATAAGTATTTGTTCCAGTAGCTCGGATTTTAATTAAAAATATTTCACTCGGAATAATTTTCTTTTCTAGACCTAACTGTATAGGAGTCACATAATTAACCACACTCACTCCTGCTTCCCGGAGGATGAGCAAAAATTACGCAGTTTCTTTTTCAGTAACTGGTAATCTTTATTATATTTTTATATAAAGTAAAGTAAAGTAACAGCCTATACATGTCCCACTATACAGAGGGTATCAGGGCATAGTACATAGGCACGCGGCCCCACTGCGGATTGGCGGATTTCACATATCTTCGATTTTTTTTGTTATTATTTCGAAAATATGCAGGTTTCCTCACGATGTTTTGTATTTTTGCAAATTGCGTGTAATTAAACGCAGATTAGGTCACTTATTTTCAAAATATTTGACGCTTGACTTCAAACAAAAAACAAACATATTATTTAGCATTATATTATCTCAATGTGGCTTACAAATATAGAGTACCTCCAACGATTTTTTAAAACAGTTACCTAAATAAATAAGTGTGATAACAATTTACCCGTATGGTTTTATTAAGCTTACGATTGTCAGTTAAAAGGTAAAAACGTTAAACCAATGCCGTTGTGTTTCACTTTAGATAACACTTGGAGCATGTTTCGGTAAATCCGAAATATACTGCCAGTTTAATACCGGGCTTGCACAATATTCATTGTAGGCTTTATTAATATGAAACAGGAAAGCACTCTGTTAAAAATACCAATACGGATTGATTGCGAGACTGAATAATACCCATAGCTTTTATGTAGAAGCATGAAATTTGCATAATCTTTACACTTTTTAGGGTTCCGTACCCAACGGGGAAAAAAGGGAACCTACAGTCAGTATGCCCGTCTGTCACCAGACTGTATCTCATGTACCATTTTTATTTTATGTGAAAAGTTGCCAAAGCGAGCAGACGGTTCACCTGAATTTAAGTGAATACCGCCGCCCATGGACATCTGCTACACCCGAGGGTTACAGATGCGTTGACAACCTTTTGAAAATTGAGCTCCGCTCACCTCACTCACCAGACGAAACGCGAAAGTATTATTCTTCCACTTTACACCGGTCTTCTGTGTGGTCGTGGTACTAATTCGGACGAGCCTGCCCAATCGTGCAAAAGCCGAGGCTGCTGGATGGCCCTACCACTGTAAAAAGTGACACCATGATAATTAGTTGAAATTTTCGCAGATAATGTATTTCTGTTGCCACTATTACAACGAATAATAAAAAACGGAATAAAAAATATTTAAGTGTGGCTCCCATACAACAGACATAATTTTTTTGCCCTTAGCTCCTTTTTTTACTGAATGAAGAGGGCACACGCTCAGGAGGCTCGCCTGATGAAAAGATCACCGCTAACCGAAATCATCATCACCGGCCATGAACATCTGAAATACCGGAAAGCTTGTAAAGAATCCTCACTGTTTAATCCTTACTATCCTTACTTCCTTACTAATATTATAAACGCGAAAGTTTGTATGTATGGACGGATGTTTTACTCTTTCACGCAAATACTACTGAATGGATTTTAATGAAACTTTACAGTAATGTAGCTTCTACATCAGAATAAGACATAGGCTATAATTTATATACATATTTTTATGTATATATGTCTTTCTGTATGAATGTTATGCCTTCAGCCTATTCTACGTAGACGTAGTCGCGGGCAGCAGCTTTTATGCTCTATTTTTGAGCATAACATGAGAACATTACAAACCTTCCCTTGTGACGACAGCAAGAATGGCGCAATAAAATTTAAAATTAAACTCCGGCACATAAATTAGCATGCAATAACTAGTCATTATACAATACTAGTAAAATGTATATATATATATATATATTTTTTTTTTTTTTTTAATTTCTACTAGGCATCCAGGTTGTCCGTGAATCATAGGCGTCAGCTGAAAATCAGCGCTACCCTAACCGTAGCATTATGCTGACCTGACTACCTTTTGTTCGTCGCATACACCAACTTTGTATTTATTATCTTATTCAATATTATATAAATTATTAATTGTTTTTTTATGTAAATTAGTTAATTTGTTCTTTTATTATTTTTCTAAACGTTGTTTGTGTACGATCAATAAAGATTTTTCTATTCTATTCTATTCTAAAATATATCAAAATTTTAATCGTGCAGCCATTGACCATTTATCACTCGAAAATCGACTCCAATAGTTAATCGAATTAATCCTTCTTGGAGTAAATTAGCAAGGATTAAATGTATACGCATGCGCGAACACAATGGTGTAGCCTAATCGACGTCGTTAGGATATGTTGCAAAGTTTCTTCACGTGAGGCAATTTAGACGGAGCGGTAAAAGTTGCGAGATTAATAGCGTAATGTCGGATCATTTTTCTAACCTGGGGCGTAAGTCTTCTCGAAGCTATTTAAAAGTTTAACTTCTATTACCTTTTCCTCAACATGTCAGATGTATTTTGTGTGGTAACGAAGTATGCACATACTAGTGAGTATAATTAGAGGGAGCCCGTAGTAAAAAGATTAATACAAAATGTTTAAGATATTAAGCATAGTATTTTTTTATGTGAGAAAGTGGCAAACGAGCTGGCGGTTCACCTGATGTTAAGTGATAACCGCCGCCTATGAACATTTGATACACTCGTAGGGTTGCAAATGCGTTGCAACCTTTAAATAAAGTGGGCTCCGGCTACCTCACTCACAAGACGAAAAAGAGAAGTGTAACACTTCTACTTTACGCTGGTCTTCTGTGAGGTCGTGGTACTTACCCGGACGGACCTGCCCATTCGTGCAACAGTTGCCCTGAGACAGTTAAATATATAATGTATTTATATTTTAGGTATCATGCAAACGGTATGTGTATATAATATGCTAAGTTTTAATCATTTCTTTATTTTATATTGTATCTTTACTGTATAAATAATTACTTACTCATGCGAAAAGACATACCTTGCACTCATACTAATGACTATTAAATTGTACTGTAAATAAAATCAAGCATTAAATGTCAGCATCATTCGCAATGTGCTTATTTTTGAGTCAACATTTTAAATAAATTTGAAGAAAGAGCTGGCGTGAAATGTTTTTTCAGAATAGCTAAAATAAATCAACACATTTTTATAACAAAGCCGTTATCATCATAGAAATATATGAAAATATAATATAAAGAAATATAATATTTAGGTCGTTGACACCGCTATACGAATAACCACTTTGCGTTACCTAATGATTCAGTTAGCACATTAATTTAACGGTAAACTTTTTTACTAAATATTTGATTGGTTCCCTTATATACATAGCACTTATAAATCACCTAGTAAGTCAGGTAAGCGCAATTCACTTATATCTTCTATCGCATGTGTTATTGCAGATGATATGGATGTATTATAGTGACGATATGGGTGGTATTCTTTTAAAATCAGGTAAACAAAATGCTCGCTTGTCAACCTATCATATTCAAATATAGAAAGCGTGTCCAATTAATTCGTAATCTAAGTATTATACCGTTATTTCATTGACTTGCAGATTTAATGAAAATAATTATGAGTATTTATTACCTTTATTTATAATTGTTCAAATTGGTCTTAGAAAAAAATCTCTCTTTTTCCTAGACAGCATTTATCAGCAGCTTCCAAACAGATCTTAATTTATATATGTACACAATTATTCCTCCATTCCTCCAACAATGTATACAAAGAGAATGTAATCACTACGTTTATATATACTGCGTATGAATGTATACTGCGTATTCAGCAGAGACAAGATTTCAAACCTATTTTATGACGTCTGTCACGGCTGAGATGAAACAATAAATTGCCAACTCTATTTGGAAAAGTTCGATATCCTCTAGGGATCAAAAACATTTGTACTCCATATGTATTCGTTTTTTTTTTTGTTAGGGGTTCGATTTACCATCGGTTCACAAACTTAGACCCGAACGGACGAGAAACAGAATGAGATTGCGCAAATTTATATATAAATTCTTTTCTATTTTATTCTCGCCTCAAAGCCTCATATCTTTTCTTTTCAGACTCTCACATTAGACACTTTTCGTCATGGTCACACAAGTAACAGCTCAGCAAAGATGTTTGTAAAAGTAGTTTCCTTCTTACTAAAAGTAATAATAGGTAAATAATAACTGCGGTTAACTTCTGTGCACTTCTTCAAGCGCTAAATGCATTAAATTCTTATATAATTAAACCATTTTGGTGGCTATTTGTAGAAAAAGGAATAATCAATGTATCCTTATAATAATTTCAATAAGCTCGTGCTTAAGTCTGTTGAGATTGTATGCACTCACCAAAAGTCTCAAGGAATCAGTTGGTTGCTGTGTGTGTGTCAAATCTGATAATTACAAGCATGGTAATGTAAGATATAGTATCGATACAACTCTGAGGCGATAAATCCAATACACCCGTTGAATATACCCAAGACGTCTATGATGGACGATTTCTACCGCAAGGAAACTGCTTATAAATTGTCACGTGTTTTATATATTGAAACAAAATTATTAGTAATTATAGAGAAATGTTAAGAATTAAAAAAAAAAAAAAAAAAAACAGTTATTTGCAAAATGTTCATCAATCATAATAGTCTTGTGCTTTCAACCACACGACAGAAGTGATAACTTCTAATTTAACAATTTTAAGAATTGTGAATATATTCAGTTATTTTGTAAAATGTAGCTCAAACTCTAAAAATATAATTAAAATATACTAATCGTACACACTAAAGTATTTCGTAGTATTTTGATTGAAGAAGTACATACAGTTAGTAAACGGTAGGCACAGTACATAAACTTTAAAAAGGCACTGATTATATCCAAGACTAGCTGTGCCCGTCTAAATCGTTCCAGCCGTTTCACCGATTAACCGGAACAAACAGACAGACAGACAGACAAAAATTGTAAAAAATGTTATTTTGGTATATGTAGCGTGTTTACATCCATATGCATTTAGTAAAAAGCGGTTATTTTAATATTACAAATAGACACTCCAATTTTATTTATCTTTATTTATTATTTATAGATTATAAAAATAAAATTTTAATTTATTATTATAATACGTGGCGATTGATTTCATGTCAAAGAGTAATCGTGGTGGAAGACGACTGACTTTTTTTAAAAGACACTTTCTTAAAAAAAACAACGTTTCTAAAGAAATTTTCACTTCAAAAACGTTTGAAACATGATAAATTTTGATGTATCAACTAACGCTTGAGCGGTCTCAAGTCAGTTCAATAATTTAAATAAAAGCATTTTGATAAGGTGACTTAGGCGTAATAAATTACCATTTCGTTATAAACACCCATTCAAAATTTGATATACCTAGATCTTTCGCGACTCTGTCATTAATTTAGCATCTTAAATGATGTGGTTGTCAAATTCGTGGCATCAAAACATTTAATCATTTAGTGTGCTAGACTAAGAATTGAAATACAAAACTTTTTAAAAGCAAGGATTTGTCTAATCAAAAAACTTCATTGAGTGTGTAGTTAGTAGTGTTCAAAGTTTTGCGCTCAAATCGCTGGTATAAAAAACAAATACAGGATATAAATATTTCACGATTTGACTTCTTGGATAGCCTTCAAACCGTTTTAATGCTCCTAAATACTGTGGCGCTTAACGCATAAATATGCCACAAAAACAAGAAAACTATGACTTAGCAGAATATTCTCTTCGTGATTCTAAGAAATATCTGTCACAAGTACTTAGCAAAACGATACCTGATTGACTTAAATAAAGATTAAATTCCAGAAAAATGAAAAATCCCCATCGTTTCTGTTTTAAAACATCGAACTATTAAATAATTTAACTTTTTTCATAATACTATTCTCAATAAAATATCCTATATACACATAATATAATATAAGACAACGAAAAAATCAACCCTGACATTTTTAATGTTACCAAAATATTTGAATATCAGTTTAGCCTCATTGTTAAAACGTTCAACAGATAAATAACAGACACATGATATTTATACTAAAACTAAAAGAGAACATACACTTCCTCTTTCATATGCAGCAGCGGAACAACGCCACGTTTTTAGAGACGTTACAAAATAATTTTTACCTTGAAAAATCTCTGGTTGCATGGTTAACATATTTACTCATTCTAATTCAAAAATGCTTGAACGTGTTCTGTCAAAAGTTTAAATAACTGTAGTTGTTTTTAATATTAGCACAAATAGCAGTGAACAGATCAAATTGATATTCAAGTGGTTGAGCTATTTGGTCTACCGTTGGTCTCCTTGAAATGGTATTAAAATTCATTAGGTCCCCTTTCGTGAAGCGCCGATCGACGCTCTCGGCGTTTGGTAAACGACTTGAATTTCAAATATAAACGGAATAGCATTAAAGCACTCGCAACTATTTTATTATGGATTACTGAAATATGGGGAATTTTAATTTTCACTTCTTATGACACTAATGGCTTACTCTCGTGGCTGCACCCTCACGTATCAAGGCAAAAGTGTCTCGCCGCTACGGGAATTTAGCCTACATCTTCCGAATTTGCGGCCGATACTTTAACTACTAAGCTAAACGGATGATTCCCATACTGACAAAAACTCGAAGTCCTTTAACTAAATTGTGTTTTTGCATTTCAAGCAATGCTTGGCGCATCTATAAGAAAGAATGAATGGTTCATATATAAGAAGAAACGAAAGATATCGCCATTGCTATTTGAAATTGATATTTTTATTGTGTTAATCTTTGAACTTAATATTTGTAGAAAGAAGGACGAGAAGATTTTGCCGCTGCGGGAATCGAACCCACGTCTTCCCTTCTCTTCGCCCAGGCTAAACGGCTGATTAACACACCGATACATTCCTTAATTGTTTTTATAGCATTTAAATAACTTTTTGATGTTAAACTTCTTTTGGTGCGTTTGGAAAAGTTATGAGAGTAAATTTTAACAATACTCAGCTATTATAAATGAAACTAATTTTACAGATTTATCGCGTTTATTTTAATTTTAATTCCCGACGTTTCGAACTCTTTACAGCGTTCATTTTTCTCGGTCATGAACGCGAATAATTTTATTTTATTTTTTTATTTTATTTATTAAGGCTTACCAACTAAATACATACAGAACATTGAAATGTAAATATGTTTAACTTAATACTAAAGTCGTAAACAATATATGTACATATTTAAATTACAGGTAAACACAACACTTACAAAACAAACTTGAAATATAGAACAGGAACCTAACTACAAAAAAAAAAAAGAAAAAATCTTTTATCTCTGAGAAAAAAAAAACGAAATTAGGAAAATTAGGAAAATTGGGAAATTATAAATTTGAACTTAGCTTAGGTTAACTTATTATAAAATTATTTGAAATGTGTATATATTTTTCTCTTAAATATGTGCAGTTTTTCAGAATATATATCTACATCACATTTCTGAAAGAGAACATTGTAAACATTTAATGCAGTTGCTAGAGGTGTTTTCATGCCATATTTATTTCGACTTGTTTTTAGGTGAAAAGGTTTGTAATTTTGTATCCTTGCACTTATCCTAGGAATATTAATGTTAATATTATGCAAGAGAGACGGACAGTCCAGTTCATGAGTAATCAATTTGTGCAGGAAAGCCACACACATTACATCTTTTCGCCTCTCTAAGGAAATCATATTAAAATGCTCCAGTCTTTTTTCATAACTTTTAATATCATGATATATGCCTCTCATATAGCTTAATTTAGATATGATTCTTTTTTGTACTCTTTCTATTCTTTGTAAATTATTTTGATAAAAAGGATACCATATGATAGAACAATAGTCAATATTGCTACAGACCAAAGAAAAATATAGGCTCTTAAGTGCTGATGTTGACTTAAATTCTTTTGTATTGCGATGGACAAACGATAACATTTTCATACATTTTTTTAGTGTTATGTCAACATGATTTGTAAAACGCATTTCAGAATCGATATTTATGCCTAAATCTTTGACTAATTTAACTTGATCTAATAAATTATTTAAAATATGGTATTTACTTTGGAATTGTTTACGTTTTCTTGAGAATTTTATGTAATAACATTTTTGAACATTAAGAGTCATTTTATTTTCTTCACACCATTTCGATAAATTATTAATGTCCCTTTGTAAGAGTATTTGATCATCAATACATTTAATTGTCCTATAAATTTTTAAGTCATCTGCATATAAAAGGAACTGACTATTCTTTATGACAAGTTTGATGTCATCTATGAACATACAAAACAATATAGGACCTAGAACAGAGCCTTGAGGAACTCCAGAAGTCGCTTTATATACACCTGAAGCATATCCATTGACTACTACCCTCATTGTGCGGTTTTGTAAATATGATTTGATCCATTTCAAAAACCATCCGTTTATAAAAAAGTAGTGTTCAAGTTTAATTAATAAAATATTATGATCTACCTTGTCGAAGGCCTTGCTGAAATCAGTGTATATGGCATCCACCTCATTTCCCATGCTCATATCAGTCAAGACACTTTCAGAAAAAGTCATTAAGTTTGTTACTGTAGATCGTTTTGCAATAAAGCCATGTTGATGTTCACTTATAAGCTGTTTAATGTGCCAGCTTAATCGTTTACTTATCAATGTTTCGAATATTTTAGCTAAAGTTGACAGTATGCTGATCGGTCGATAATTGAGAACATCGCTAGTATCTCCGGATTTGTGTATTGGAGTGATAATTGCTTCTTTCCATCTATCCGGAAAAATTCCTTGACAAATTGAAAGGTTGTAAATTATACAAAGAGGCGATGACAATGCTTTAGCACACATTTTTAAAAATATGGGAGATATTCCGTCACAACCAGCACTTTTATTGGTATCTAATGTACTAAGATGTCTTTCTATATCCCTTTTTGGAATATGCATGGTACTTAAATTATAAGAACAAAGACTGTCAATATTATGCAATTTATAAGGTAGAGATAGAGACGTACTAGAGGGTGTGTTATATACAGATTTAAAATATTCAGCAAACAAGTCAGCAATATTGTTTCCATCATATACACTTTTGCACCCTAGTTTCATTTGCTTTGGCAAACAATTACTGTTATTACGCTTGTTTTTGACGTAAGACCAGAAGTACTTAGGGTTTTTTAAAACGTTATTTTGAACATTATACAGATAGCTGCTATAGCATTTATTGATTAACGAATTAGCTCTTGTCCTCAATAATTTGTATTCGTATTCATCCAGTTTGTTATTATATTTCTTCATTTTTTTGCGACAACTTTCTTTTTCTTTTAATAGCTTTATAAGATTCGGGGAAAACCATACTGGGTACTTATTTTTTAATTGTCATTTTTTTCGGCACAAATTTCTCAATATTTTCGCGAATTATTTTGTAAAATGTTTCAACTGCATTGTTAACTGAGTTGCTACGGTTGAATTCATACTCCCACTGCACTTCTTTAAGGGAATTATTAATGCTCTCGTAGTCAGCTTTGTGGTACTTATAAGTATATGTACTTTTGTGTCGAAGCTTGTCTATTTTTGTAAAATTCAAGTCAATTTCCAAGGGTGGGTGAAAGAGATCCACCTTTGATAATGTATCTGTAGCTCTATTGACTGATATTGAATACCGTATATTAGATAACACCAAATCCAATGTATTATGATGATTATTTTTAACGTGGTTGTGTTGCGTTAGATCGTGACTTAAGGCAAAATCTAAAAATATTTGGTTAACCTTGGAAGTTCGTGTTAGGATATAACCATTCAAAGACCAATCAATTTGACCTAGATTAAAATCACCCACCAGTAATACTGAGTCAAGATCATCAATAAAACCGCCTATGGTGGATGTTAAATGAGTAACATGATCTACCGAGACTGGGGGAGGCAAATAAACTGCACATATGTGTAGACAGTGATTTGGCATTATGTCCAAGGTAACCCACAAATCTTCACAAGTACTTTCAAGGGGCATATTTCTCCTGGCATTGAAATTTTATTTACTGCGATTAAAACTCCGCCACCATCTTTTCCAGCACAAAGCGTACCCGACTGTCGATCTCTCCTGAATACTTGATACCTATCGTCGAATAATTCAGCACTAGCTATGGAACTATTAAGCCATGTTTCGGTAAAAATTAATACATGAAAATTACTTAAAAGTACATTTTTATATATGTTTTCCAACTTACTACGTACACCTCTTACATTTTGATAATAAATATTTAATTCTGCGTGTGTGAAAGGATTTAACAATAAAATAACTTTATATAATAAAATTAAAGAAAAAAAAAAAGAAAAGGATTTAAATTAGATTTGCCAAGGTGTCTATGTGTGTAATGATTCGTGCAGGCGATGACTCATTCTTACGGACGAAGATTCTACCGTTGCGCACCCAAACAAATTTATGTTGTTTTTTTCCTTTGCCTTTATCCTGGCAGCTGCGTGAAGCGCCTTGTTAGACGGGGGGTAAGATGCTCGCTGATAAAAACTGGAGATTCATTGTCTCCATATCCAAGGATTTTTGTATTGATTTTATGTTTTGGGTTTGATTTATTATATTTTAAGACGGCGGCAAGGAAATTATCTCGTTTTATTTTACTTGCTAATTTACATACTACAGTTCTAGGTAGCTTTGAAGCGGCGTTAATCTTCTGAACCCGGTTACAGGATAAGATATCATTTTCAGTTATGGGGAAAGAAATTACTTTGCCAATATTTATAATAGTGTTCATAAGATTTTCTTGCCTATGTTCAGGGAGACAGTGGATTTCCACATTTGACTGACGTGCCCACTGTTCCATCTGAGACAATCTTTCTTCAAGGTCCTTGATTTTGCCAGTTAATGCCATATTTTCAGAAAAAACAACTTTAGATTCGTCTGAGATGATTTTACTTGTGCATTAATGGCATCATATTGCGAATTTATAAATTTGATTGTTTCTTCAAACGCCTGCATTTCCCTTTTTATACTGGAGAATTCGTCGTTTAACGTATCACGTATAACTGATCTCAGTTCATTGCGAATGATTTCCACTAGTTCAGCACGTGACACACAATCTTGGTGAGGAAGGGAAGGCTCTTGTTGACGCCTCATTGTAACATTTTGCGAGTCGTCAGTATAATCAATGGCAGTCAGCTTGATTGGTGTATCATCAGTCTGTCCTTCTTTACGAATCAATGATAACATTTTTATTGAACAATCAGGGCACTTCCAGTTTTTCTGTTTTTTGTAGTTATCAATATTCAGATATTCACACACAAGTAATAAATTTTTTTACCACAGGAAGACTGAATGCAACAAATTCTCTCAGAATGTTTAATTGCCTTTTTTACAACCACTACATGGTGTATTCATTTTAATCTCTTAAAAATTGTTGCAAATAATTCACAAAAAGTGCTTTGAATTGGCGGGGTTTGAACTCCGGATTCTTGAGCGCACTGTGCTATTGAAGTAAAAAATCTGTAACCAGTACCGTTGAGCCAACAAGTCTCTTTGGACTGGCACGAAAATTTAGTTGTATTTCTTGTGATTAGATGTAATTGTAATTAGTAACGATTGTAGAATGACCTTTCTTTTGTTTTTGAAGGTCGTAGAAGCGTCACACACTTGGAGGATTTGAAAGTTAATATGTGTTAGCACTAATTACACCAATCACTTCGACATATAAGTTAAAAGTATTATCACTGTCGAATCCAATACACACTTCTCAACATATACGTATAAATTTCAATACGTAAAGGGGGAATTTAACGCTTAAATTGAATTTTTTCTCAGAGCGTAATTATATGTGACTTATCGGTTCTGTTCTCGCGCGCGGTATGTAATAATCGCGATACGTGTTGACGTTGGTTGCAAAGCGACAGATTTCGCCCGACCACATGCTGTTAACTATGTTAAATTAAACAGCTATCAATGGTATTTAATGTATTTTTCACAAAGAGTACTAGCCACAGGGAAAAAATTTAGTTGCCACGCCTGGCAAGCCGGTTCCTTCAGACACAACGCACCTTCAACGCTGCTGCCCGTTGAAAAAGTAAAGTAACAGCCTTCTTTGTGTGAGAAAGTGGCAAACGAGCTGGTAGTTCACCTGATGTTAAGCAATAACCGCCGCCGTTGGACATTTGCAACACCCATAGGGCTGTAAATGCGTCGCCACCTTTAAATAAAGTGGCCCCGACTCCCTCACTCACCAGAAGAAACGCAGTCTAACACTTCTACTTTACGCCGGTCTTCTGTGAGGTCGTGGTACTTACCCGGACGGACCTGCCATTTCGTGCAACACTGAACATTGTTGCGTGTTCAACACAGTCAAATTCCTATCCATAAGCCTATACACATCCCACAGCTGAGCGTATCCCAGAGGGTATAAGGGCATAGTCCACCACGCAGCCCCACTGCGGATTGGCGAAGTCACGTATCATCGAAATATTTTTTTGTTATTTCGTAAATATGCAGGTTTCCTCACGATGTTTTCCTTCCCGTTGAGCACGTCATAAAGTCAGTGCTTAAAATTAACAATTTCATTGGTGCCGGCACCGGGGATCGAACTCGGGTTGGTCGAGTATATTGAATGAAAGGCGAAACATTGAGCTATCACGGCTCTATTGCCCGTTATTGGCCTGAATATTTAGGATACGCCACCAGATGTTTGTGGCTTGTCTCTTAGTCGCCTCTTATGGAACTATTACAATACGGTGACTGATCAAACGTACGTTTGATCGTACTGTGTTAAAAATTTTTACGGATCACCTAGTTAATCCTTACTAATATTATAAAGGCGAAAGTTTGTATGTATGGATGGATGTTTGTTACTATTTCACGCAAATACTACTGAATGGATTTTAATGAAACTTTACAATAATATAACTTATACATCAGAATAAGATATAGGCTACAATTTATATACATATTTTATGTATATCTGCCAATCTGTCATAATGTTACAC
The DNA here is from genome assembly GCA_933534255.1 of Iphiclides podalirius. Taxonomy (NCBI): domain Eukaryota; kingdom Metazoa; phylum Arthropoda; class Insecta; order Lepidoptera; family Papilionidae; genus Iphiclides; species Iphiclides podalirius. The sequence continues at coordinate 185,915 of OW152822.1, read as the reverse complement.
CTTCAGCCTACTCTACGCAGACGTAGTCGCGGGCGGCAGCTAGTTTTAAATACACGTCGGATAATATGACTTTGTCGTCTCAACCATGATTAAATTCTGTTTCTTGCGTTTTCGTCAAATGAAATGAATTTATAAACGAGCAAGGCCAATTAAACGGGCAAACGCCGGAGGCGTAATGGCGAACTTTTGTTGAAAAACATTTTGAAAAAGTTCAAAGGCGAATTCTTTCAGGCAGTAATTAACTTAATGGAGCCGTGGAGCTGCCGTAATACGTTTATCAAAGCAAATAATATTTTCCCTTTCTGTAATATAAAATGTTGTGTATCCAATTCGATTTCTGTTTTCGATATTAGACTGATATTTACCACTATTTTTCCAGTAAAAATAGTTTGATAGTTGTAATAAATTTATATACTGTTATTTCCACCTTATTACATTACCATCCAACCTAACCTAATAGGCTGATCGTGGTATTTTGCGAGTTATTGATCAGAACGTTCAATTCAAAGTGTTTAACCATCCTTTTGGCAACTCAAATGAAATTCGTCAGGAAAATTCACAATACGATTCCCACAGCGGCGATCGAATTAATTCGTACTTTTAACTACATGTTACTGCTTTCACATCTCTAAGGGAATGAGTTGATCACTATAAAAACTTTAAAATTTCTAAAAAAATGGCGAATCTCTCGTTTTTTTGTAAAACGATATTAATTTTTGTTTAGAAAGGATATAAAAAAGATGCGCCAATTGAAAGAGGATACCTACAGAAAGATTTCTTTCGATGTTTCGTCGCTGTGGCTTAGAGCGAACCTCAGTTAGAGCGAAAGGCCGTAATTAAAGAAATGGGTTCGATTCCCAAAGAAATGATTTTTCTTATGTTGATTTTTATTTTTTGGTATTGTAATCTTTGAGTTTATACAGAATTTTTATGTTCGAATGTAATGACAATGGCCTTTGATACTCTATGACCAATAATAATTTTACAAGGAATACTTTGATATGCCTACTAATCTCAGTTGTAATATAATAAGTAGTAAAGAGACTATGTTCAATAGGCCACCGTTTATTGTTCCTAATAAAAAAAAAAAAACTGGCAATTTAATAATACATTCGTACTAATTCAATGGAGTATAATTATTCCGCTAGCATCGCCTGTCTCATACTTAATTAACAAGATACGATTTAAGACACGGCTGAGGAAACTGGATTAATGAAAGCCACTGTCAGCATACAAATTTATGATGAATTGCTGAATAGTAAACGGCTGTTACGCCTCAATAGGCTGACCAAGCTAAATTGAACATTTCTGTAACTTTGCAGCAAATGTATTCAATCAAATAAACGAAGCCAAAAACAGTAACAAAGCATTGTTTACCTTACTAAACACTATTCACGACGAATTTTTTTGTACATAGTTGTGTATAAGATTTCCTTAAGACACAGGAAAATTCGCGGTGTAATATCTTGGCGGGGAATAATTCCTAAAAAAAATAATATAAAATGAGTATACACTTTAAGCTTAACATGTGTTATTCGTCATAACACATGTTAAGCTCTAAGTGTATACCGATGCTTTTGTTCGAAAGCTACATTCCTATTAAAATGTTATATGATACAGTTCAGCGTTCGCGTTTCACTTTGAGCGTGGGGCATATCGTAACATAACATTGTTAAATTATTCATGAAAGCTTAACGCCTCATTTATTCAAACGGCACCGAGCGAGTTCGCTGACGACAAATTTTATCGATATTGTTTGCGCACTAATTATTCGTAAAAAGTGAAACGACCATCCTTACTAATATTATAAACGCAAAAGTTTGTATGTATGGATGGATGTTTGTTACTCTTTCTCTCAAAAACTACTGATTAGATCCTAAAGAAACTTTACAATAATATAGCTTATACATCAGAATAACATCAAAATACATATTTTTATGTATATCTGTCTTTCTGACTCAATGTTACGCTTTTAGCCTGTTCTACGCAGACGGAGTCGCGGGCAGCAGCTAGTATAAAATAGTAGCGCTGTCCTAAGAACACTAATTGCAACGCACACTTAATGATTTTTATTTAATTTTTTTTAAATAAAAACCTGTATATTTTAAAATACTGATGGCTTGATAGGCGTAACTGCCCCTCGCATTCGGTGTCGGGCCACGCAAAACTCTTCGCTCTTGCATGAATGGGCAGGTCCATCCCGGAAAGTATGTAACACGACCTCACAGAAGGCCTCACATTTGAATTACGGTGAGAACAATAATTTAGGATTTATTTACTTTTAACAAAAAAGTTGGCTGTTAAAGATAAAACTGAAATTGAAAAAAATATTGACAAATAAAACAAGCTCCCTTATGCTCATCATCATAGCTCCGTTATGTCTTATGTGTTGCGTTCTTCAAGTCTAATGAGGATGTGAGGACTTTATATTATTAACAATTTATTATAAGAGACAATCATGAAGGAATTATTTTACTTATTTTTTATTTTATGCGAAAAGTTGTCAAACGAGCAGACGGTTCACCTGATGGTGAGTGAATACCGCCGCCCATGGACATCTGCTACACCCGAGGGTTACAGATGCGTTGACAACGTTTAGATAAATTGCACTCCGGCTACCTTACTCACCAGACGAAACGCGAAAGTATTTGTCACACTTCCACTTTACGCTGGTCTTCTGTGAGGTCGTGGTACTTACCCGGACGGGCCTGCCCATTCGTGCAACAGCCGAGGCTGCTGCGTGGCCCTACCACCGTCAACTTTACTAACTAACTTATTAGATGGCTTTAAGTTTTCATATATAATATTTATTTATTGAAAAAACCTCAAAAAGGGTTACAAAGGGCGAACTTAATGCCTATTGGCATTCTCTACCAGTCAACCCGGGGCGTGAGGAGAAATCGTGGTAAGTGCAATAAATAAAATTGCAACATGAATTGTTTATGTGACTTAAACAAATAATAATATATGCATTACACATCATATAAGTTCCAGAATATGCAAGATATTATATAAAAACTATTTATGTAACACACCATAATACTATACATAGAACGCACTGGAGTCACAGTGGAAAACAAAGAAATTTGCCTATCAGAACACGCAATCGCGTACACGAATGGATGAACTATACAAAACAGTAATCAAAATGGAGTGGTTAAGCTGTCCGTCTGTCCGTTTATAACATTAGTAACTATTTCTTATTTTGTTTCATAAGGTCAAACGATGATGAAATTTAAGATTCGTAAGAATGTTTCGACTAAGAGCAGGCTCGTTCTCCCAAGAGGTCGACTTAAAGCGGGAAATATATACATTCGCGTTTCTTCTGGAGAGTGAGGTACCCGGGACCAACTTTATTTTAAGTAAGCGCATCTGCAACCCATATGGTTTTGTAGAAATCTATGGGCTGCGGTCACCACTTAACATCAGGCTAACCATGTTAACTCGCTTGCCACTGTATCATAGACTGAATAGCGAACATCACTAGCAGTGTGTTCTATATTAGTCTATGGTTGTTTGTCTCTCGTCACTTTTGCATACTGTTAATCTAAGAGAGAGTAAGGTCAGATTTTTATAAAATGTATAATATATAATAAAACATTGAATGTTTCCTCAATAAATGTTTTATTAAACAATACTGGCACCATTTCACATATGAATAATTTTTTTTTTTAAAACTGTACTCACTTTGGCCTTGCCGTTCTAGCACCAAGTAATGTATTCTTAAAAATCTTACTGCGTTTTGAAATGTTTTTATCAAGTCAAAAGTCAAATACTTACACCGTAAGTCTAACACGTAACTCATTATACTTTACTTCCCATATCTTGAATCTTATTTGATTCATTACGGAAGAAGAAAAAACTATAAAGTATATGGGAAAAATATATGCAATATTGTTATTAACACGTAACTTTATAAATAATTATCCCTTCCTATTAGCAAGAGTACTTCGATTTCAATAAATTACTCCTAAGAGAAGCAGACCATTACAGCGTCTTAATTTGTTTGTTTGTCTTCCTTAATAAGGTCACTGAGATGAGAATTACAGTTTTGGAAGCCAGTCTCTAGATTTCTCATCTCATTTTATTGCGGCCATGAATGTTTTATTTTACAACTTCTTTCTTTCCATTTACAAGAGAATTTGAAATTTAAATGATAGTCTTGAAAATGGTTTTATACGATTTGAGATAACTTTTTATTTATTTATTCGTTATAAAAAATACGTACAGAAGCGAACTTAATGCCATCAGCATTATCTATGAGTCAATCTCTGAGTAGTCTACAGACGTTTAAATAGGTGCATTGTTTATAAAATTTAAAAAAACAGAGTCGTTGAATAAACAAATTAAGGAATTTTACATAACATACTATACTGGATATTTTAAAAAAATATTTAAGATAATATATAGTGCATTTTTAGATAATATGACCTTACAATAAAATAAACACATTTACATGAAATAAATGCTTTTGACATAAAAATATTTGAAATTGATAAAAATTGTGAGCAACTGTTATTTATTTATTGTAAGAAATTATTCGTGCTCAATAAATAAATAAGAGGATGCGATATTATTTACGTCGAAGTTCACGTTTTCAACTACAGTTAAGACATAAGGGTCCAAAATAATTTCTAATCATTTATAAAATCAGATCACAAAACGATTGAGAAAAGGAAAATGTTGTTCCTGGGATATTAAGATAAGCAAATTTACTATGTAACTCAACGTCTCCATTAACTAATTTCTCTTCCGAGAGAATCTCTTTTAGGCAGAGTTTTGCCAGATTTATCTTTAAAAAAGTCCCAAATGTAAGAAAATATTTGCTGCCCTTTATAAAATAAGACAGATTGAAGTTAGGCTACATTATGTTTATTTTTTGCTATACAATAGCAAACATTATTACTAAGACTAATAAAACAGATGTCTTAGGTTTTATTTATAATGATAATTGAATTGAATTACCAATATACGTACCATTATTATTTTTTTATTTTATTTATGTCACAAAATAATATTCTGTGATGAAAACTAAATATCAATAACATTGATTTATTAATGATAAAAGTGAAGTAAATAGTTACAAATAAATTTGTGCGTGCGTATAGTTCTTAAGCGTTACAAAAGAAAAATAACTAATTTTATACCCTGTGTCGGGTACTTGTTTTTCTGAAAAATACATTAAATACAAATAACGTGGAATTATAGGTTGGTACTGGTTGCCATGGTAATATCGTTGCAGCAACCGTGAACTAAACCTGATTTAGTTGGTTGCAAACCAATCTACATATATAACCAATCTATATATATGTATATATATATATATAAAATAAATATACTATAAAGCTTCATGATTAGTTCAAAACGCGCCAAAAGAATAATGTAAAAAAATCTTTCATTGTTTGTCATTAGAATATTCCATGTGTGTATGACAAGTAATTAAACATAATTAATTCACTACTAAAAAAATTTGGTAAAAAATATGGAGTAGATAAAATTTGTATTAGATAACCACTATTTTTAATTTGAATTATATAACCACTTTGTCATTTATTAGAAGAAATTATCTAGGAACTGACACTTATTTCCGTTTAACTTTACTGCAATACAAAGAATATTACGTGAAACTTTACGATAAATCGCTAAAAACACATGCCTATTCTCTACCCAATGGGCCCAATCTGCTTATCTCTACTATTTGAGCGTCCTAATTTTGATTGACCCGAGTACATCCCACGCGATGATAATTCCCCGAGCAGTATCACAAAATGAAAGCTACAATTTAAGCATCGCTTACTTTTATTCTTGAGACTCGGTTAATTGCGCTGTGTTGTAAAGAAAACTTGTGTCCGGATGTTTTTTAGGGTTCGTACCTAAAGGGTAAAACGGGACCCTATTAATAAGACTCCGCTGTCTGAAAAATATTTGAGTGGGGCTCCAATACAACAGATGTCATTTCGTGTTTCGTACCTTAAAAGGTAAAAAAGGAACCCTTTAAGATCACTCTCTTGTCAGTGTATCACTACCGATTTTCCTAGGAATGGGTGGACCTAGCAAGTCGAAATATATACCATATACTGAGTTCTACACTCCTTATTACATGCATAAAAATCAAGGTCTTAAGTCTCAAGGTTGATACTTTTAGGATAAACAGCATACGTAAACACGTTTTAAAAATTATTGTCTTTACAAACATTTTTCTTTTGACCTTTTCATGGATGCCGCTATGGATTGCAAGCCGCTAAAAAAATCACTGCCTTTACACACTAAACCCAATAACTAAACCCCATACTAGAATGCGTTTTGCTTCAAAGGAAATTCAACTCTGAGGGAAATTTTCAACTGCAAAAGAACAGCATAAATCCTGTGATGGCAAAACCGTTTTTTATTTCTGATACTGCTGTATGCAAATGCTTTGTATGTAAATATTCTTTCTGCGTGCATTTCTATAAAAAAATATTCAGTACCAACGGAGAAAAAAAGTATTTAACGAGGAGAGAACAGCGCTTCACAAAAAATTAAATAAATGAACGATTTCATCCGAAAGTAAAAGTTATCATTATAAATTAAGTGAAATGAAATCAACAATTAAATACATATTATGTATTATTACATAGATTTTAAGCCGTGATAGCTCATTGTGCGGGCGCTCGCCTTTAATTCAATATACTCGAGCAACCCGATTTCGATCCCCGGTGCCGGCACCAATGAAATTGTTAATTTTAATTGCTGACTTATCACGTGCTCAGCGTTGAAGGAAAACACCGTGAGGAAACCTGCATATTTTTGAAATGATGACAAAATAAAAATATTTCGAAGATATGTGAAGTGTGCCAGTCCGCAGTGGGGCGCGTGGTGGACTATGTCCTGATACCCTCTGTTCATAGGAGGTCTTCGCCCAGTAGTGGTACATTTATGGGCTGTATTTATTTTACTTTTTACGTAGTGATTTAGTACAAAAGGTAAGTGACGATTATAAAACGTTCCGACGCGCCTTTTTTTTCAGTACGGAGAACTCGGCTCACTTTGGGGAATGTGACGCGTTTTCACTCGGATATCTCGACAATCTCCATTCTCCACTGCCAGCGACAGCATGAAATTAAATTTCGCTCGAAATACCACTTGTATGAGTGAAAATGAAACGGGAAACTTTATTTTGAACGATACGCGGAATTCGTTAAAATGGATCGACTGCATAATTAGTGACACTCTTTTTTTATTTTACTTGAAATTACTTAGCGAGATATTTTAAAAAAATTATACACTTTATTACAAACAAAGAGAGATTAATGAAGATTTTTATATTACGGACAGAACGCTTTTCTTTCAGACTTCACAGTCTACGGTTCGATTCTCGCCGGGTACAAAAAAGAAAAACGCATAAGAATAATGAAATAGAGAAAAATTAAAAGAAATACACATAAGAAATCACATGATACACAAACAAGCGTACAATAAATTAACACAACGATTACACACTTAATACGGTAGCTGCCTTTAGAAACATATATATAAACCATGGTTTTTGAGAGTGTGTGGGAAAAATAGATGGTGGCGTTGTTTTGGAAGTGGTGCTACTCTCTGTCCTCCGCAACTGAGGTTGAGTCGCGGGGGAAGAGGAGTATTGGGAATGGATTTAGCCACTGTCCCGTATCGTGTAAGTACAGTTGCGATGCGGCGTTCTTAGAGTTCCGTAAGGGTAAAACGGGGCTATATTACTAAGATTCTGGATTCGAATACGCAGTGGTAAAAAAACGGCCAAGTGTCAGTCGGACTCAGAAACGAAGGGTTCCGTACCTTTATCTATAAAAACGGCAAAAATACTAATTTCTGTTATATGGGAGCCCCACTTATATTTTTTTATTCTGTTTATAAGTATTTGTTGTTATAGCGGCAACAGAAATACATCATCTGTGAAAATTTCACCTGTCTAACTATCACGGTTCATGAGATACAGCCTGGTGAGAGACGGACAGACAGACAGCGGAGTCTTAGTTACAAGGTACCGTTTTATCTTTTGGAACGCGGAAACGGAACGCTAACAAGGTGAATATTCCGATATTGAATAATAGTCTACAGGGTGACATCACTACATAGCATAAAACAAAGTAGTCCCGCTGTCTGTCCCTCCGTATATATGCTTAGATCTTTAAAACTACGCAACGGACTTGATGCTGTTTTCTTTATTAGATAGAATATATGATAGAATGATTCAAGAGGATGGTTTATATGTATAATTCATGCCTAACATAGTAGAGAAACACTGATAATTTTAGAAGTTTCTCATGCAATGTCGAAAACTAACATTCAGCATTGCACCCGTGCGAATCCAGGGCGGGTCGGTAGTGTGGATATAAAAGGCACATGCTGTGGACATAATATTTAATCATATATACATGCTAATACCATGATGCTATCAACACCGATAGTGAAGCTAGTTTAAGTTTATTAATTTGTTTATTTAAAAAATGATTTCTGTATGCTTTTTAAAATATGAAGTTTTCTTTGCGAATACTTTATTAAAATTGCATCGTTGGGCATTCACGCGTGCAATACTAAAAAGGCTCCCTGAACTCGGTTTATAAATCCCTAAGCTCGCCTTATCATCCATACAAAATTTACCACTAGCCTTATATCATTTCACTTCTATAAAGCGTAATAAAGTCAGTACGTGCGAAGACTTAAATACGCAATATTTTCGTGATGTACTTTATCTTTTATTCGTATTAAATTCACGAATGTGCTGAGTTTATTACAATAAAAATGAAATAAATGTGCGTGTCTATTGCAAGAAATTTTCATGTTTCAAGTAAAGAACATTTTTTCTAAGTTACCAATAGATACTTATATTTTGTAATAAACGTGGAGTATTTATTTAAAGTAAAATTTCTACTACATCTACACTTAAGTTAGAAAGAAGTAGATATTGTTTCTAATGGCTAATTTGTAATACTATGGAATTAATTTACTTTCATTTTTATTTCATGAAAAATAACAATTGTTTGTAATACATTTACTTATAAATAAGTGAACAGTATTTTTCGTAATTCCATTGTGTAGGCAGAGAGATTGTTTGGTTTGTCGAAACTACACATAACTATCCATGTGAGGAGCGATCCCTTCTTATATCTATACCAAATAATTTAAGATTGCAAACGCCAGTCGAATGGGTAATTGCAATCTCTTAATATAAATGGCGTAAGCGATGGGGTCAGAGGAATGCGAGAAAGGAGAACTTGTTCAATTTTAAAAGATCATAATTATGTTGTCACTTATAGTCACATATATTGTTCATTATGTTCTTGCAAGTCGCGTTCCGTTACAAAGCTTTGGCTGTTTAAACTTTTATAATTGGCTCTCTATTTTTTATTTTAGAATAGAATAGATAGAATATATGCACACAAGAAAATGTATAGAAATTAAATGTAGGAAACATAGTGTACGTATCGGCAGCCTTATTGCTAAGGTAGCAATTTCTTCCGGGGAACCCTAGTACGTGCGGTGGCGGTATCCCTAACTGATTGAGTTTGAAATTTCATCATAAACTTCTTCTCGCTCAAGCGTTAACTTAAGAATTTTATGATTGAACTTAGCACAAAAGATCACCCGACTTGTAATTTGGTTCTCAACGCAATTCAACGTCGATCCCAGTAGTAGCAGATCGATTGGGTGATCGCATTACGGGTTGATGGAGTACTTGATTAACGATGTCTAAGCACAAGCAAAAACAAAAAACAAACAAAGGCAAAGACAGACGCTTAAACGTCAAAAGTAGAATTAGTCTTAAGAGAGTAGATCAAATTTAAGGTCACCCTAACCATTAATTTATATTTGATTAACCTCAAATACTAGCTAAAGATATTGAAATATACCAACATGCAAGAATTCGAAAATAAATAACTAGAAAAGAAATAAATTAAAAAAGCTATTCTCGGAGTTTTTTTGGGTATCAAAATCCTGATCAAAGAATTCTCTGAAGAATCAGAGTCACCGATATATCTCTCTGGATTTGAAAGCTGAAGTGGCAATGTGCTGGCCGCATCGTTCGAAGAACTTTAGAGCCATAGGCAATAATAGTTCTTGAGTCATTGCCACCATTTTTTTAAATGGCTACGCGTGTTTATGATATTATGTCGGACTCGCACGGATTATAACCACCACGGTGTTCCACCTAGGTGTATATCGGCAGGGCTATGGGAACGCTTACGCACACTTCCGCGACCCTGCCACCGCTGGCTGCTTTAGGAAGCCCTTTTTGGGGAAGATCTCCCCTATCCTCCAGATAAGGCACGCTGGAACATTCAGCGCGTCTTTTTTCTTTTTACTCTGTGAAAGCGATTAAGAAATCTTGTATATTATTATCTCAGTTTTACCTTTAAATGTTTCAATTACACAAACAAGTTACCACTTGTAGAACAAACGTCTGCCAAATACGAATTTACTTGAACAAACAAGTTACCTTAGTAGTTAAGTTCCTAAGTATATTTTGTTATTCACTCAAAACACTGTTTACTTTGATTCTCTTCAAACGAAATTTGTTTTATTTGTCTACTTCATCAAATTTACTTGTCTTTCGAAGCGTCATTACTTAATGTTTGAGAAACTGCGGCTATGTTCATTATCAATTTTCTGTTACCTACAATAATATAGTGTATACAAGTTTTTTTTTGAGAAACCACATAATTTTTAGTGACATAAGATAAAGTAGCAATCTTTATAATTATATCCCCTAGGCCTTCTCTGTATTGAGGGTATAAGGGCGTAGTCCAGCGTACAACTTCACTGTGAATTGGCAAATTTCACGTATCTTCGAAATATTTCTTTTTGCATTTTCCCCACTAAGCTACAGTCGAAATGCAATATGTTGACTGTCACTTGGCTTATGGTGGAGCAAAAAAGATAAACAGTAACGAAATAGGTATTCACGTTTTAGTTTTTAAAAAAAGAGATTGACCAAAATTTTGTACATTTGTTTATGTATTATTTTTAATTATAAAGAGATACTAAACTGCAACTTCATGTCAACTATAACGTGGATATATCAATAGATACATATTCAGTTTTATAACATGCACAAATAAATACCGCTACACATTTTTTGTTGTAAAAATTTATCACGGAGAGTCTATGGTTATCTCCTCTCATTCTAATTTAATCTAGTCTTCCGTTATGTTGTCACAGTACCTGTGTACACAGATCACCGGTATTAGAGAGAGATTGTCCATATAAATTAATATTAAAATAGAATTACCTTTGCAAGAATTTAATATCAGTCCCATAATCATCGCAGAGCGGACTCCACAATCTATAATAATATTAGCTCCCTTACGAGTCATTAATAAAACATGAAGGGACTGGAGGTGTGTGTTTCACGTGGAGTCTTATGTTATCACAAGGTAAGGTCTACGCGTCTTAAATACTGATACCATCTCTTTAGCAAGATATATGGGATGACAAGCGATCTACATCGCCCATACATTATTTACCTCCCGTCTTTTATGATCTAGCTGTTATTAGGGAAGGGATATAAACTGAATACGTGCACAACTTACAAATGGCAATATGGAACACCTTAGACTCATTTTCTGAAAGATTATACGGCTGAAACAATGTTAGCGGCCTTTAGCAGAATGGTTTCATGAGCTTCTGTCTTATATTATGATAACAATGCTATAACGGCTTATGTTGAATTTACTCTTTCTTTGCTTCCTACGTATAAAGGACATTGTCGAAAGTTGCCCCAAGACCAACACAAAAACAACGTACATATTAATTTTTATATTATTTTATTATACTAATTGCGGATATTAGAATCAAACGGACACCTGTAAATAAATAGTATATATTTAAAAGTACTGTAACGACAAAACATCAACAATTCCACCATTTGTACAACTTAAGTCAAGATGTCATTTCAACTAGGGACGTCACTGCATGATTTTAATCGATTCTTGATAATAATGCACCATAACAATAGTCAATATTGTATTGACATTATAATGTATTTTTAAATCTAACCAATTCTTTTTCTGTTTGTTTATTACCTATTTTTCTTAAAATAAAATCGGCCGCCATTTCTACTCGGATCAGCGCGCGAGCGGCATGGCGTCTCAGAGCTATCTTGAAGTTTTTATTAAAAATAAACATTTCGTAGATAGTTTGTAGTTTAGACATATACAAAAATATCAATATACATACTACCTACGTACTGGATAAGATATTTTTTTTAAAGTAAATCGAATAAATTGATTTTTGTCAGCTCGACTTGAAGCGTATTAGATAGGTAATAATAGTGATGTTGAATCGTGATGTGATATGGCGTTCGAGTTGATTCGCAACTTTCTGGTCTGAACAAATCCTCTCCTTTTTCTAGTCCACTCGGACAGTGTCCGACGGTTGGGGTTTCAAGGACAACGTACAGAACTATTGCGATTTATTTCGATTTTTTTTGGGCTGGATGAGCCACTGTTGGCCTTAGGGGCCTTTACAGATCCGACGGGCTTGATGTGGCCTGGCGCACCTAGACTGAACGAGCCTCGGCGTATTATTATTACGCGTTATGGTGACTAAGCTCGAGGGCTCCCGGGGGAGCCTCGGCTCGGGCCGTCACGCTATTAGTTTCACCGGTTTGGAAGGCCGCCAAGCTGTTAGGGCGCTTTGGCGGGCGCTCCATGGAGTGCCGGATCAGGCTCAAGGGTCCCCGAGGGGACCTCGGCTTGGGCTGTCACTCAGCACGCGTTTAGCATTCCGATTCGAGGGTGCCCGAGACGGCCCGACCTCGGCTCGATCGGTAGCTATTATCTGACTGGAATTTATTTCGAAAATCAACAAAGGTCTATAATATTCCAACGTAAATCTCAACATCGTGTTTAAAAAAATACGACAAACAAAACACCGCCATCTATCGCCTCAAAGTCGTACTTATAAATCAATTGTACATAGTCGATTGCTAATCGAAAAAAAAGTTAAAAAGAAGTTTCTGTTTTTTTAGCAAAGAATTCCCACGTCACACTTCTTTTATTTGACGTCATTACAAACAAAACACAACAGATCACTAACAAATCAAAAAGGTCAGTTCGCACGCGGTTCGCCAACGGTCAACTAATAAAATTAAACAACAAAATGTCAATCAAAAATCGAAAAAACTTTTAACGCTGTTTTTCATTCGCGCAATTCCGTTTCCGATCCTGGCCGAGTCAGCCCGACTCAAACCGAGTTCTATTCGAGTCGATGCGAGTAAGATGCAACACCTTACGAACAGCGCGCGCGCGTGTGTAACTGTAACGTAACTTTGCATTTCACTCAACTCGAGTTGATTCGAGTTGCAACGTCTAATGAATGAACCGCGCGCACGAGCCGCGTGTGTAACTCGCAACAACTCGTTAGGCGTTCGGACGATTTTACTAAACATAACCTCAAAATAATAGTTATTTTTTCAAATAAATATTTTCTCCGAGGTGTCCGTCATTAAATATTGTTTTTATGGGATTCTACTTGTCATTTAGAACTCAAAAAGTAATTTTCCTTCGCTGTTGGTTCTGGGGCAATCAATGTATGGATAAAGAACATTGTCCTTGAATAGGTTTTTGACTGTGCGGCAGGATAAACACTAAGATTAGAAATGTTTAATTGTCACCAATTTATTCACCGGTATCTAGCAGAGAAAACTTATAGAGCAATTTAGAAACCTTTTCTCAATTACTAGAAATATGTATGATCTTTAAGCTCGTTTCACTGATAAATAAAACGTTACAAAGATATTGTAAAATATTTCTACTGTCAATCACCAAACATCCAAATATAACTCCATTTTTTTTCATTGAAATAATTGAAAACAGTAATAATACATGCGCCATTTCTTTCTTCCATTAGATCATATCCTAACGATCCTCATTTGTGGATTACTCCACTTCAATGGTTAAGGCTTATTTTGTACGAAATTCAATGTACTGATGGATGAGGCAGTGAATTGTACAAGTACACGTAATGCAGATTTTGGAGAAGCAGAGAACTATTTTTTTTTATGGAAAAAGAGCCTATGACTCCTGAGTCATACCTGGGCAGAAGGTTACCCTCACGGAAAGTGATCACCACTGCTCATTACATCTGCAACACCGGACTTGCATATGTGTTTCCGGCCTTTCAGGAAATTATATTCTTTCTATATTTTGCCATTATTTATCAACCGTTTGTTCGTTGCGGGCCATTATATGGAATGCACTGTTAACACGAATATAAACGTGTCCAAAACAAGGTTGTAATATGCTCAAGACATCTCTAAACTTCAGCGTACTATTCTAGTCAATCGCGAGATGTGAAATTCTGGCGTCCTCAAACTCTTCCGATTAAAAGTTGCTGCAAGTGATTATTGCTTGTGTAATCTCTTCCTTTGACGTTTGCTTGGCAAAGCCGACTCCGAGTGGTGGATTCTGAGAAAGTTTAAGATGCGGACTCAGAGAGAACTAGTTTATAATATGTGTTGTAATATGAACGCTACTATTTTGGAACATCCGTTTTGGCAATTATATATAAAGTCGTGTCAATAACAGCGTGTGTGCAACATAGTATTGTTACGAGCTGGGGGTTCGGGATTGGATTGAAAGCCGGTCGTTTAAATGTTTACTTTATTGTCGCCAACAAAGAAGTGCACAATAAGCCTCTCAATAGCGTTCTTGTCACTACAACTACCAGCGGTACGACGACTTTCCCAATCCGTGACATGACTGCCGGTGCGTTAGCTCTCGCACCCATCTCCACGTACGCGTCCACTGGTGCAACGCTCCACACGTTCGCGCACCAACCCACCGCGTACGACTTTACACTACTAGTCACTTCACGTCACTGTTCACTACTGTACTGTCCACTCACTATTACTTCACTTTTTACTTTCCACTTTCTTCTTCCTGTTTCTTCTTCCTCTTCCTTCTTCCTTGAGCTCCTCCACTGAACTGCCGTCTAGCGCGAAATAAGTTCTGGAATTCGAAACTTCTTTCAAATTTATAATTATATTTTTAATAATTTAAAAGAACATTTACATGTCATTCCAAACTGTCATCGACGGATCTTTGACATTTAAGATGTCAACCCCGTAATCGTAACAGTATTCTGAGAGACACGTAACACATAACACGTAAGATTGACCTTATGATAATTAAACGGTTTTATTTAGTTCGACCCGTACGGAATTTATTTCTTTATTTGGGTCAAAATTAGAAATTGAAATTTAAGCATCTTACCGTTGTCAGATTGATCTGAAATTTGGTACACACATTTAATTTAGATGACAATACCATATTGTAGTTTTCAGTGCACATAAAATAAAACCGTTTAACTTTAAAGTTTTTAAACGGTTTTATTTTAGTATCTTCTTGATTAATGGTATAATCTGTCTCATACAAAAAGGGAATTAAAGCCGATGTTTTCCTTGTAAAAAGTTGACCTGATATTGAGTGAATACCGTCCCGCTCGACTACAATACATGCCCGTACAATTAATCTTTAACACACAGTACTTCGATCCCGCCTAAGAACATGATGAAACTAGCACACCGCGCACACAAGGTACAATTGCGTTCTAGAGGCGTTCTCACGCCTATTGGCTTTGGCCAATATAAGATCGTAAGCGAGGATCCCCTCATTTTGTTGATGCACACAAGGCCTCATGAATGAATATACTTAAATAAGAACTATATAATACAACAATCTCGTGGAAATCTACCTAATCCTTTCAAGAGCTCCGTACCCGATGAAGCTTTATGAAGCCTATGGATTGAAAGCGAAAACATCAATCATTTAAAATTTGAAATCGAATTGTATACGGTATATTTTTATTACAGAAAAAACTCTTTGACGAGAGAATTAAGACAGTTCCCCGACTCCATTAAGTTAATAACTGTTCAAAATATTTTACCTTTGAAAATGTTTTACAAGAAAAGTTTGGCATCACGCCTGGGGCATTCGGCCGATTTATAGTTTTTTTCTCGTTTATAACTTTTATTTTACTAAGTTGTCTCAGTTCCTCCCTCTTGAGAATCATCAACTTTTATTGAAATATTCATTGACTTCAAGTTGCGGTGGGGAGTTCATATAGAAAAGTTAGCAAATAAATCGAGCGCTGCCGTCTTTGCCATACGCAAGGTAACAAACAAGGCAACAGCTAAATAGTTTATCATGTATATCTTCAAAGTTTTATGTACATGATGTTATAGTTTGGGGTTCCGCATCAGGCTAAGATACTATTTTATTTGTATTAAGAAAGCAAGCGATCCGGGCTGCCTGTGTCCGCAAGAGACACTACGACATCTCTAGATCTCGTAAACGTTTTAACGATCTTTTAAATGTAATAATATCCATCTTTAAAAAAAATGTTGTATATGTTATTTAAAAAAAAGAGATAACGAGACCATAAAACCCTGCCTCACTAACTTCTTGATGGTTCTTCTCTGGACAGGTCTATTTTTATGAACCGATGGTAGTTTTCGTGCAATAAGATCTTAAAGGGAAAATTAAATTTATAATTTTGACTTTTAATTTGAAACCAATTTTTGTTGAGGACAATTTTAAAATACAAGACATGGTCGCGATTGATATGAGCCTAGACAATCTATTTTATCACTTGTTGGCTTTGGAAAACCAAGTCGACGACCGTACTCTTGGCGATTTTTTTTTTGGCAAGCCGTGATAGCTCAGTGTCCGGGCGCTCGCCTTTAATTCAATATACTCGAGCAACCTGAGTTCGATCCCCGGTGCCGGCACCAATGAAGTTTTTAACTTTAAGTGCTGACTTATCACGTGCTCCTCGGTGAAGGAAAACATCGTCAGGAAACCTGCATATTTTCGAAATAATAACAAAAAAAATATATTTAGAACATATATGAAGTCCGCCAATCCGCAGTGGGACGGCGTGGTGGACTATGCCCTGATACCCTCTGTATAGAGGAGGCCTTTGCCCAGCAGTGGGACATGTATAGGCTGTTACTTTACTTTACTTTAAGCCGTCGACTAATTTGCACAGGGTGCTTGTGAAAACACTCTTTCAATTACAGTTTTACCTTACTTAAAAACTCTGGAACATTATTTCGTCGATATTCACGTATCGGGAAGACAAGTCCATGAAGGTTTTAAATGTAGCAGTCGTGTTCTCTTTGGTTGTAAATATGAACAATGTATACTACTCGCCTTATGTGCCCGGCCAATACGTACGGATGCGTGGAGCTGACTGAAAATCAGCGCTGCATTCCAACGGTTTGTACTGAGACGGGACGGATATTTCCTTTGTCATGAATCTGTTGTATAAAACCAAGACATTCGTATCGCGTTATTCAATGTTATTATAATTACCGGTTTCAGCGTTTCTCCGTACCCGTATTAAGACTAATAAAATCAGTTACAGAATTTCAGATACACCAAAATCGAGAAATAAACAACAAATATATGTAACTGGAGTTTTTCGGCGAATAATTTATAGAACATTTGCTGAATATATTCGAAAACAGAATTTCCAACTTCAGGCTCCTTGACAAACTATTTATAAGGCAGTAAACTTTCATGAAAACGTGCGAGGAAATTTTAGCCATTGACGATTTTATACCACTTTGGTATGAAAAGGCAGAAAAAAACACAGACGTAAATTCTCATGGTCCGCAACGTCTTTCTATTAAACTTCTTACGAATTTGGTGCATATGTAATACCTTGGTTAATGTCAAGCAAGTTATATTGCTTTATTTAAATAAACTAATAGGATTAAAAATTGTTTGCAAAAACATTTCCTAAATTTCATTTGAATAATGTGATACCTTTTGAAGCGATTACTATATAATATTTATGATACTTGTACCATTGTCAATCTGATGGTTGGTGAAAGTTTTTCCTACAAAAAGTGTGTTTTACAGAATAAATGGCGGGATATATTCGCTCGTATTTCCATCGACTGAAATGTGTGAGGATTCTTTTCATTTTTTTTTGGTGTACGTAGTTTTTTATTGTGTAGTTCTACGTTATATATACCTACCTATATATTTTTATGATTTTACACCGATAGATTTGGGAATGGTCGAAAAGGTAGGAACGGAATGGAAGAAAATAAATTATTTTCTTCACATAGCTTGATTTGACCATTAAACTGACATCAATTGACTAAATTGTTTTCCTTAAATATAGCACCTTTCTAGATTCAATTAAATACTAACCGCGGTTTGTATTTTGTATGTATTTAACTTTGTGTGTAGGGCTGCAGATGCGTCGCCACCCTTTAATCAAGTGGGCCTGATAAGTTGTGTTATTTTTGTTTATGATTAATAGGTTGAAATGGTTGAAAGTCATGTGACTAGAAGGGTGATGGATATGAATGTAATTGGTGGATGTAAAGCTGGAGGAAGACTTAGCAAGAATTAGATGGACTGTGTGAAGAATGATAAAATGAATATGAAAAATGATATCTGTTAAAGAGATCAGTATTGAGATCACGGCTAATAGAGGAAAGTGGAACGAAGGGACATGTGCTGAACCCACCTGTGGGATAAGGGCAGGAGAAAGAAGATGGGAAACGCAATATCTCAATAAAACCTATTCACTCTATTCTTGAATAGATAGCTATATTCGGATCGAAAGACAGTCGCTGTCAGGTTACTCCATATTTTCGCTTTACGCAAAATTAACGATGGCGATAATAGTTTAGTTCGCGTGCGTGTTGATAACAAACCCTGGCGAGGCTCCGTACTTTGAAGCTCGTCGGACCGTTTAATTTTCCAACGATGGTTCAATATACACTCAGCTATAACCGCTGACATGCTAAGATACTACTGCGCATGTCGCTGCAAGCGCTACAAGTCACGTTATGAGCATATTTATAAATACATTTATCTATCAGTTTTCAAGTGCACGTTTCTTTCGTTTGCATTGAGTATGCCACTGCGCACGAAATTAGTTGAAACTTTATCAACAGTCTTAGGTTTAAAATACAGGTGAACAAATAACGTTACTTACTAAAACCTATGCAAATAGCTACATAGCAAGGAAGCTTAATGAAATGTTCTTGTACCATTGTTAGCATTATTGTATAAGTGTTATACTAATTTTTAAATGAGATAATATAATATTATCCTGATACATCCTCTGTAAAGTAAGTATTAGTGCATAGTCTAGGACTGCGGATTGGTAGATTTCACATATCTTTGAAGATTTTTTTATTATTATTATTTCGAACTTTACGGTGGTAGGGCCACGCAGCAGCCTCGGCTGTTGTACGAATGTGCAGGCTCGTCCTGTAAGTACCACGGCCTCACAGAAGACCGGCGTAAAGTGGAAGTATAATACTTTCGCGTTTCGTCTGGTGAGTCAACGCATCTACAAACCCTCGGGTGTAACAGATGTCCATGGGCGGCGGTATTCACTTAACATCAGGTGACACGTCAGCTCATATGGCAACTTTTCGCATAAAAAAAAAGAACTTTACCTGACAACTGAGGTACCGATTGCATGTAATCGGCTTACTTGAAGAAACAAACTCTTGGTAATGTTTAGTGCACTTGGCACTTGGCACAAGTTATAATGAAATGTTTGGAGATGAATTAAACGGCAAAACAGAAATGTACCGTATTCTATGCTCTTTAAAATTATCATAAGTTACATTTTTGATTGATTTGTAGCAATAGTTTCATATTTGGGCTGCAATTTTTTGAGAACATTATTTCAGTATTCTTTTAATTAATGCTATAACATATAATCACTATATCCCACATAAATATAAATCTTCTGTTAGTGTGTATGTCACTGGAATTTTAATGAAGTTTTGTGTGTACCGGTTTGGTTGACATGTTTTTTTATTTATAACTTATTGTCGCATTTAAGTCGTGTGTACAGGATGTCTGTCGGGTCCGCTAGTGTTGGTATAAATGGCTTAAGCGATATCGAATCCTAGATCCAGTCCCCGATAAGGTGTGTTGTAAGTCTCGTACAAAACAAATTGATCTGTTACTTATAATTTTGAAACATAAATAACATTTTCATATTAACCCCTACCGCGACGGTCATAACTTAACTCATGCTGGCAGCACGTGTTATTAAGTGTTATAAATAATATTATAATGGGAAACACTGAATATTTTACACGAAGAATACTTTACTTACATTCCAGGTACTTTAAGAACCTTTACGAGTATTTATAAACATATTTTAGCCTCCGTATAAACATACCACAAAACTCACAAAATCGCCAATGGATTGAAATGACACTTGATATATATTAATAGTCATCGATATTATAGCTCACAGCAAAGTCAAATGAAACAAAAAAATGAACCGCCCTAGTAACGTATTATTTATTCTATAAAAACGGCAAAAAATAATTTGTTTAAAAAAATATTATTTGCCTGCTGTCGAGTGTCTGTTATTGACAACTTGTGCTGTGACGTGTAAGAGTTTTTACATGATGAATAACGGAAAAGTAATTGTAATTGTATGTAATGTAATCCGTAAAAAGTAATTGAACCAAAATATCTATGTTATTTCACATGTTCATTGCAAACACTGTAGACTTCGTACTAAATTAATCTGTTTGAACGTCGTACGACCGCTTTCCGAGCAGCCGAAAATTAACTCTACCAGTACAGTGCTAATTGGTTGGGTTTCGCTTAATGCGGGCAAACCTTTGGTGAACACCTGTACAAAATCTAAAACCATCAATTCAAGTTCACACGCCGCTTACAGGTGTACCTAAATGGTTTGAATAGTTTCAACCAGTTTATTAAATTAAAGTAAACCTATCAAAAACTAATAAAGAAAAAAGTACCAAAGTACAGAAGCTATATATAGCTTATACATAAGTAAACGTTGAACCTTATCCGTTACAAATTAAGATTTTAATCGTTAGTGTACTATGTATTTACATTTACAAATTTATGCTTAGATTTATTTATGCTTAGATTTATTTATGCTTAGATTTATTCATGCTTAGATTGTATTACATTCACATAAATACACAATTATCATCACACAAATATTTATGTGCATAAAGTAAGAAAACCATGTTAAGAGTTAATAGTTTTTTAAGAACTTTCGTAAGCATTATTCCTTTTTAATGTTAGGCATCTTTATTCTGTCAGTTACATTAGTATATGTTACTAATTTTCAAGTAATCTCAATGCTGTTATTGATAAATATCCGTTACCCAAAATTGTCATCTAGCTCTATTCGGTAGTCGCAACATTTTGTCTTAATATAATAACCATAAGATTTGGGCATCAACTCGGTCGTAAAACGTCTTCGTTACACTGGATAACGTTATCCTACGGAAGATTTATTAAGCCTTTTTTAAAGACAAAACGCAAATAATACCTATTAGCCATCAAAATTACATTCGCTGCGAAGTGAGCCTTGAAAGCTAATGTAACACGACAAGGAGCTTTAGCCTTAATATTGAGCTCAATAGAGTAAATAACGTCAAGGGGCGGTGTATACGCTTCTACAACAAAATCCCAGTAAATGCGCAAAGCCAGCCTTAAGTGCTTTTGGTTTAAGAAATTTATTGAAGGAGAACTTTATAGAACGAGGTATTATAATATAAATGAGTACATTAATGATAATTGATGATAACCCTGGGAATGAATAGTTCGCTTCGAAGCTATTTAAAAAAAGCATGTATAATATTTTAAAATTTCGTGAAAAAAAAAATAATCAAAAAGAGGTTACCTACGGAGTTACTTTCGCTTTTTTGTTCTCCGTTAGAAGGACTTCATTACGAAATGGTGATAGATTTAAAAAAAATGACTATCGATAGATAAAATGTATCTTTCTTATTTTGGTGAATAAATTACTTACAACCTATTACTAAGACTGTTCTGTCTGCTTGTCTGTCTGTCCCTGTGTCACCAGGCTGTTTGTCATGACCCGTGATAGTTAAATTTTCACAAATGATGTATTTTTTGCCGCTACAACCACAACTAACTACTAAATAAAAAACAGAATAAAAAAATATTTAATTTTTCGTTTTTATAGAGAACGGTACTTATAGTGTCTGGGTGTTTATATGTGTATAATATGTATTTATTTACAAAGAAAAGTATGTTTATCAGTTATCTAGTACACATAGTACAAGCGTTGTTTAGTTTGAGACTAGATAACATTGTGTAAAAATATGTCCTTCATATTAAATATTTATTATTAGTTTTATATGTTATGCAAACTACCTCAAGATCGGCCTATCCACTCTTGCCTTGAAGACACTCAATTAATAAGGAGAACTGGCGCTAGCAAACTATTGCACTCGTTTACTGTACGCATTATGAAACATAATGTGATTATCTCCTGGTCAAAAGCGAGGAATGTCAGCAACAAAATGATGGAGTTAAGATAGCTATCTAGTTGTCCAGCTACGGAAGGGAGAGGGGAAATTAATTAGGTTCATTCCATTTGGTCATCTCGTTACTGACCAAGCAAGCACTCGCAAGAACTCGCTTTAAATGAATTGAACCAAGCCAAAGGTCGCTGTGTCTTAATCTGTTTGTTTGTCGCCTCTAATAAGGTCAGTGAGATAAGGATTGCATATTAGGGGACAAACCGCTCCCGTATCACTCCCTCCCTGATAGGATAAAGCCATTTCCAAGGGATTCATGACTTCCTCGTGTGTTTTTGATGATCCCTTTCTGCGATTAACTGAATTAGGTAGAGCTCGATATAAACATGTATTATGAAGTAATAGTTCAGTATGCGTAGTGAAAAGTAGTCCTACTTAATTCCATCCTTACTAATCCTTACTAATATTATAAAGGGGAAAGTTTATATGTATGGATGGATGTTTGTTACTCTTTCACACAAAAATTACTGAATAAATTTTAATCAAACTTTGCAATAATATAGTTTATACATTAGAATAACAGATAGGCTATAATATATAAAGATATGGTGAGAATTGTTCAAATGTAATGATAAGTGTCAACTAAGTAGGAGAAAATTCAGCCATCTGCGAGATATTCTGGTGTATACTAAAAACTCATTGTTAAATGAAACTAATTTTACGGATTTATCGCGTTTATTTTTAATTTTAATTCCCGACGTTTCGAACCCTTTACAGCGTTCATGGTCACGGGACAGACTGAGGTGTTAGACGTCTGATTGTCATAGTTAACCCGGGCTACCGTCAGTTTTTGAATTATTAATTTTGTGTCCGATCTATGCAGAGGGAGCTAATTGTATCTTGTCTTGCAGTAGTGGTTCGTTTGGGCCTAGATTTAATTTTATTGATGACAGGATCCCAAGCTGATGGTAGTACCCAACCTTCTTCTCTATTGAAATTAGGGTGTTTTTTAATTTCAATAGCCTCGCGAATCATCCTTGGGAGGAATCGGTGTTCTTTTGCAAGGATCTGTGGTTTGTCAAACCTGATGTAGTGGTTGGGCCTATTCAAAATGTGCTCACAAACTGCAGACTTGTTCAATCTATTGTGTTTGATGTCAGCTATATGTTCTTTCACGCGGGTTTTTATTGCTCTTTTCGTTTGACCTATGTAAGAGAGCCCCCATTCACAGTCAAGTTTGTACACTCCTGGATCTTGCAGAGGGATATTACACTTGACAGATGGTAAAAACTGACTAATCTTCTTCAGCGGCTTGTAGAATGTATTAATTGAAGCCTGCTTTAAGATATAGCCAATCTTGTCGGTGACTCCTCTGACGTATGGTAGAACAGCAGGTACTCGCTCCACTGTGGCTGGTTTCACTCGGTCACTGTGACGTAGGCGCGGTGCTCGAAGCTTGTTGTCATGCAGAACTTGCTTGACATGTTGAAGCTCAGCGGCCAGGTGTTGTTTGTCACAGATCCCTTGTGCTCTCTGAAACAAAGATTTACCCACGGTAGCTAACTGGGATGGATGGTGGTGAGAATCACCGTTTAGGTATCTATTTGTATGGGTTGCCTTCCTATACACAGTGTGACTTACAGTGTTATTTGGATTGCGGATGACCAAAACATCTAAGAAAGCTAAAGAGTTATTATGCTCTAATTCCATAGTGAATTGTATTTTGGAATTTACTGAGTTAAGGTGGTTTAGAAATGCATTAACTTTACTTGTTGGTAAAATGGTGAAGGTGTCATCTACATACCTCTTGTAAAACCTTGGATAAATGGGAGCTGTGCGAAGGGCCTTCTCCTCAAAGTCTTCCATAAATATGTCAGCGACAATGGGAGATACTGGGCAGCCCATTGCTACACCATCTATCTGTATGTAAAATTCCTCCTTCCAAAGCAAGTAGCCGGATGTTAGGCAATGTTTAAGTAGTAATGCATACTCTTCCGGCATGTTATTCTCTTTTAGCTTTCTTGTTACAATTGAGATGCAGTCTTCTAATGGTAGGCATGTAAATAAAGACTGTACATCAAAACTGACCATTGTTTCATTGTCAGCAAGACATAGTTGTTTTATCTCACTAACAAAATGGTAAGAATCCTTTGTGTATGCCCTTGTGTGTCCTCTCAGTGGTGAGAGAATTCGTACTAGATGTTGAGCCAGTCTGTAAGTTGGTGAGTCGATCTGGCTTACAATAGGGCGTAATGGTATGTCTGGTTTGTGTATTTTAGGCAACCCATACAATTTTGGGGGTTTAGCACATGAAGGTGTCATCGATTTCACGTCTAGATTTAATTTTTCGGAGTATTTTTTAATGAGATCGCTAGTTAATTTAAGAGTTTTAGTGGTTGGGTCTGTTTTGACCTTTTTATACGTGCTTACATCCGACAACAGTTCTTGTATTTTCAAATTATAATCCGACGTTTTCATAACCACCGTAGCATTTCCTTTATCTGCGCGGAGAACAGTTAAATCTTTGTTGTTGCGTAAGCTGTTTAACGCGTTAAATTCATCTTTAGGGAGGTTAGACTTCGGTACCGAACTTCGACGTAATAAGGACGAAATATCTTGTCGTATACCTTCTAAATCTTCCTTACCGATGTTATTTTTTATATAAACAGTCCTCGACACTACAGATTATTTCTTCGTACGGGATTTTTCGCGGCGTTATTGCGAAATTTAAACCTTTCGATAACACCTTCATAGTAGATTCATCCAGTGTTTTTGTTGTGACAGATTATAGACCGCGCGATGTCTATTCTCTGTGTCTGTGGTCAACGGTTGCGTTTCGTTCATGCGTTGCGAAGATCGTTTGGCATTTGATTTGTTGACTAATTTATGATATTTTTCAATAAGTTTATTTTTGCATTGTTTATATTTAGTTGTTTCGCGCTGATTTAATGTATACATGCAGTTTTGGTAATCAAATGCCGTTAAAATTGTTTTTTAAGCTGACTGGATGAATTATCTATGGCAGAATTAATGACATATAGATCGGATCTATTTTGACGAATTACCCTACGTAACAATTTTATACTGGCCTGGTTTAAGATCTTCGCGCTTCCTCGAATGTCCTTCTTCGATGAGATTTTGACACACGTAGGAATGAGATTGTTGTCTCGGCATCTCTTCAAGAAATTTAAAGATGTTATATATCTTGCGCGCTTAGTCTTCAGATCTTCCAGACCGCGAATTTTATTTGCAACTTTCAGTCCGTACTGGTTTACATAATAATTTCTTGTATTTACGCGATTACACATTATAAATGAAACTAATTTTACGGATTTATCGCGTTTATTTTTAATTTTAATTCCCGACGTTTCGAACCCTTTACAGCGTTCATGGTCACGGGACAGACTGAGGTGTTAGACGTCTGATTGTCATAGTTAACCCGGGCTACCGTCAGTTTTTGAATTATTAATTTTGTGTCCGATCTATGCAGAGGGAGCTAATTGTATCTTGTCTTGCAGTAGTGGTTCGTTTGGGCCTAGATTTAATTTTATTGATGACAGGATCCCAGATCAGGATCTTAGATGTTTTGGTCATCCGCAATCCAAATAACACTGTAAGTCACACTGTGTATAGGAAGGCAACCCATACAAATAGATACCTAAACGGTGATTCTCACCACCATCCATCCCAGTTAGCTACCGTGGGTAAATCTTTGTTTCAGAGAGCACAAGGGATCTGTGACAACAACACCTGGCCGCTGAGCTTCAACATGTCAAGCAAGTTCTGCATGACAACAAGCTTCGAGCACCGCGCCTACGTCACAGTGACCGAGTGAAACCAGCCACAGTGGAGCGAGTACCTGCTGTTCTACCATACGTCAGAGGAGTCACCGACAAGATTGGCTATATCTTAAAGCAGGCTTCAATTAATACATTCTACAAGCCGCTGAAGAAGATTAGTCAGTTTTTACCATCTGTCAAGTGTAATATCCCTCTGCAAGATCCAGGAGTGTACAAACTTGACTGTGAATGTGGGCTCTCTTACATAGGTCAAACGAAAAGAGCAATAAAAACCCGCGTGAAAGAACATATAGCTGACATCAAACACAATAGATTGAACAAGTCTGCAGTTTGTGAGCACATTTTGAATAGACCCAACCACTACATCAGGTTTGACAAACCACAGATCCTTGCAAAAGACACCGATTCCTCCCAAGGATGATTCGCGAGGCTATTGAAATTAAAAAACACCCTAATTTCAATAGAGAAGAAGGTTGGGTACTACCATCAGCTTGGGATCCTGTCATCAATAAAATTAAATCTAGGCCCAAACGAACCACTACTGCAAGACAAGATACAATTAGCTCCCTCTGCATAGATCGGACACAAAATTAATAATTCAAAAACTGACGGTAGCCCGGGTTAACTATGACAATCAGACGTCTAACACCTCAGTCTGTCCCGTGACCATGAACGCTGTAAAGGGTTCGAAACGTCGGGAATTAAAATTAAAAAAATAAACGCGATAAATCCGTAAAATTAGTTTCATTTATAATGTGTAATCGCGTAAATACAAGAAATTATTATGTAAACCAGTACGGACTGGAAGTTGCAAATAAAATTCGCGGTCTGGAAGATCTGAAGACTAAGCGCGCAAGATATATAACATCTTTAAATTTCTTGAAGAGATGCCGAGACAACAATCTCATTCCTACGTGTGTCAAAATCTCATCGAAGAAGGACATTCGAGGAAGCGCGAAGATCTTAAACCAGGCCAGTATAAAATTGTTACGTAGGGTAATTCGTCAAAATAGATCCGATCTATATGTCATTAATTCTGCCATAGATAATTCATCCAGTCAGCTTAAAACAATTTTAACGGCATTTGATTACCAAAACTGCATGTATACATTAAATCAGCGCGAAACAACTAAATATAAACAATGCAAAAATAAACTTATTGAAAAATATCATAAATTAGTCAACAAATCAAATGCCAAACGATCTTCGCAACGCATGAACGAAACGCAACCGTTGACCACAGACACAGAGAATAGACATCGCGCGGTCTATAATCTGTCACAACAAACACTGGATGAATCTACTATGAAGGTGTTATCGAAAGGTTTAAATTTCGCAATAACGCCGCGAAAAATCCCGTACGAAGAAATAATCTGTAGTGTCGAGGACTGTTTATATAAAAATAACATCGGTAAGGAAGATTTAGAAGGTATACGACAAGATATTTCGTCCTTATTACGTCGAAGTTCGGTACCGAAGTCTAACCTCCCTAAAGATGAATTTAACGCGTTAAACAGCTTACGCAAAAAACAAAGATTTAACTGTTCTCCGCGCAGATAAAGGAAATGCTACGGTGGTTATGAAAACGTCGGATTATAATTTGAAAATACAAGAACTGTTGTCGGATGTAAGCACGTATAAAAAGGTCAAAACAGACCCAACCACTAAAACTCTTAAATTAACTAGCGATCTCATTAAAAAATACTCCGAAAAATTAAATCTAGACGTGAAATCGATGACACCTTCATGTGCTAAACCCCCAAAATTGTATGGGTTGCCTAAAATACACAAACCAGACATACCATTACGCCCTATTGTAAGCCAGATCGACTCACCAACTTACAGACTGGCTCAACATCTAGTACGAATTCTCTCACCACTGAGAGGACACACAAGGGCATACACAAAGGATTCTTACCATTTTGTTAGTGAGATAAAACAACTATGTCTTGCTGACAATGAAACAATGGTCAGTTTTGATGTACAGTCTTTATTTACATGCCTACCATTAGAAGACTGCATCTCAATTGTAACAAGAAAGCTAAAAGAGAATAACATGCCGGAAGAGTATGCATTACTACTTAAACATTGCCTAACATCCGGCTACTTGCTTTGGAAGGAGGAATTTTACATACAGATAGATGGTGTAGCAATGGGCTGCCCAGTATCTCCCATTGTCGCTGACATATTTATGGAAGACTTTGAGGAGAAGGCCCTTCGCACAGCTCCCATTTATCCAAGGTTTTACAAGAGGTATGTAGATGACACCTTCACCATTTTACCAACAAGTAAAGTTAATGCATTTCTAAACCACCTTAACTCAGTAAATTCCAAAATACAATTCACTATGGAATTAGAGCATAATAACTCTTTAGCTTTCTTAGATGTTTTGGTCATCCGCAATCCAAATAACACTGTAAGTCACACTGTGTATAGGAAGGCAACCCATACAAATAGATACCTAAACGGTGATTCTCACCACCATCCATCCCAGTTAGCTACCGTGGGTAAATCTTTGTTTCAGAGAGCACAAGGGATCTGTGACAAACAACACCTGGCCGCTGAGCTTCAACATGTCAAGCAAGTTCTGCATGACAACAAGCTTCGAGCACCGCGCCTACGTCACAGTGACCGAGTGAAACCAGCCACAGTGGAGCGAGTACCTGCTGTTCTACCATACGTCAGAGGAGTCACCGACAAGATTGGCTATATCTTAAAGCAGGCTTCAATTAATACATTCTACAAGCCGCTGAAGAAGATTAGTCAGTTTTTACCATCTGTCAAGTGTAATATCCCTCTGCAAGATCCAGGAGTGTACAAACTTGACTGTGAATGTGGGCTCTCTTACATAGGTCAAACGAAAAGAGCAATAAAAACCCGCGTGAAAGAACATATAGCTGACATGACAAACACAATAGATTGAACAAGTCTGCAGTTTGTGAGCACATTTTGAATAGACCCAACCACTACATCAGGTTTGACAAACCACAGATCCTTGCAAAAGAACACCGATTCCTCCCAAGGATGATTCGCGAGGCTATTGAAATTAAAAAACACCCTAATTTCAATAGAGAAGAAGGTTGGGTACTACCATCAGCTTGGGATCCTGTCATCAATAAAATTAAATCTAGGCCCAAACGAACCACTACTGCAAGACAAGATACAATTAGCTCCCTCTGCATAGATCGGACACAAAATTAATAATTCAAAAAACTGACGGTAGCCCGGGTTAACTATGACAATCAGACGTCTAACACCTCAGTCTGTCCCGTGACCATGAACGCTGTAAAGGGTTCGAAACGTCGGGAATTAAAATTAAAAATAAACGCGATAAATCCGTAAAATTAGTTTCATTTATAATGTGTAATCGCGTAAATACAAGAAATTATTATGTAAACTCATTGTTAATTCACTTTGGACGCGCGGGTGACGTCGCGGATAAAAGCTTGTTTTTGTATATTTTGAATGCACAATGGATTTCTTACGACGACGCTAATGGGCGGCGGTTACCACTTAACATCAGGTGAATCATTAGCTCGCTTGTCGCCTTGTCATACAAAAACATTAAAATTCTTCTCCGTATAACAAAATGAGCCACTCGACTAGAAATGAGCCTTGAGCCTGTGCGCCCAAAAACACCTACAATTCACTAATCAGTGTCAGTTTACTGTAGCATCTGATTTCTATATCCAAGTAAAGAATTATATTTGGATATGAATATAAATTAGTTCACTTTTCTGTATTATTCTGCACTATTCATTTCAAAAACGTACCAGCTAAAAATGCAACACATTTAGCTTATACACTTCCCCACACATTAGTATCAATTTCTCTTTATGGTAGTCATAAAGAGTAATTTCGCTGCTTTGAAATTTTGTTGTCTCTCTTAAAATTTTTAAGAGAGACACAGCAAACTTTCAAGGCACAATAATGCCATAATCGACAGATGAATTACGTAGCTCACCCAACTCCTGGGTACAGATTTGCATTAAGTCAAAATATTTAATTGAATATTATTGTTTAAACTAGTTACATGAATTTGAAATGCTGCGGTACATAAGATAATGAATTTCTTGAGAGGATTACAACACTATTGTCGAGATGTAAGTCTGTTTAATCCAATAAGTTCGTCTATAATGGTCGTATAATGTTGCGATTGAACCAATTATAATTTGGTGGCGAATTTGGTGATACTGAAAAGAACCAAAATTTCGTAAATTCGATTAAAAAGCATCCTTTAAAATATAACAGTTCTTAACCCAGACCTGAAATCAGACTAATAAAGTGAATAGACGAATACTGAGATAGACGGTCCTGTGTCCATACATACTGTGAAATTATATTTTATATTATTATATAACAAGTGTTTCTATTCTCTTATATATCCAGACAGCTGGTAGTTTTTAACTAATTACTTAAAATTACTGAATTTTAATAACACATATTTAATTTTAATTTACGTATTTTCGTTTCTTTATTTATCCCATTCTACGGTACTTGAAACCTGGTACTTAAAACTTCGTCGTTATCACTACGAAGATATTCAAAATAAAGCTTTCCGTCCTTTTCCGTCCATGGAAATCCTTAATGTCCTTACCTAGTATAATTATAACAGTCCACTGTGTTTTATCTCGATGGCTACCAGCACCAGAAATAATTCTACATAGCACCGTAGTATTTAAGGGCAGACGGGAATAGTACAGGCTTCTATCTAGTGCAGCGTCGTATACGTCAGGTGACGAGAATTATAGGTGTAATTTAGCATCCACGATTAAGGCTTGCATTAGATGCAGAACGTGGGCAGAACAGTGCCCCTCAGTCTGTTAACATATGTTTCAGTTTGATTAATACATTAATTACGTAGTGACATCGGACGGAACTTAACTCACTGAATAGAAACAATAAATTAAGTATATACCCCTATAATCGCATAACTAGTGTGTTATTAACAAACTAAGAAGAAAAAGAAATCAGAAAGTCATAGAGTCATAAATATTTGAAAATAACCTTTAGTAACAGGTTTTGGTGCGTTAAAATATCGGATGCTAAAATTTTAAATTAAAATTTATCTTCGACTTTTTATTTATTCAGTCTAGATAAAAGGGGCAAAAAATGTTTATCTTTGTATGTCAGTCCTCTGCACCAACTAAAAAAACAACTGTTGTGGCACTCTTTTATTTGGGGCATTACAATGTGTTCTTCCTTATCAGAACTTTCTTCCGTTGAAAACCTTTAAAAACCGTTATTAATATGCTAGAGTTTACCTACAGCGAAGTAAGGTGAAATAAGGTGAGGCATCGCAGTGTCGAATCTACACACGATATTTGCTTACATATATTGCAATATTATCGAGATTCGCTTTATCACGGTTAATCTCTAAATAGGCCTATGCCAGCCCATCTTCCAGATTTAATGCCGTCAAACAGTTAGGCGTATGTTATATTAACAGTCATGGCAGATAGAAGCTGGTTCACCTGAGCTTTTTCGTTACGAAATGTGTTATTAAAATATTCCGACTGCCTTAAAATGTTGAATGAAACTAGGAATGATAATAGAGAGACGTTCATCATTTCGTAAACACTCCATTACGAGTATGTTTCCAGTAATTCTCGATTCGTACAGTACAATACATTACATATTAAATTAAATTAATCACAAAATGCTTTTATGTAATGATAGAAACATTCCATGACGCAATAATGCTTTCACCAATTTCTACCAAAGTTGTTAGTAGTAAATTAATTTATTCGCTATCGTGAAATTGTAATGTTTTCGTAATACAAGCTGAATATACCCGTGTAATGAGTACGGCGCGATTTTATTTCAAATTAATTTTAAGTGTACATTTCTTTACTTTCTATTAAGTTGTATTTGAACTAGCAAAAACTCCACTGACGGCACTTAATCCAGCCATGTAAAGTTTCATTAAAATCCATTCAGTAGTATTTGCGTGAAAGAGTAACAAACCATCCATACAAACAAACTTTCGCCTTTATAGTATTAGTAAGGATATTTAATTTTAGATAGATTAAATATTTTAAAAATTATTTTAAAATAAACTGTTTATGGTATATTGTGACCTAGTCAATTGGGATATCAATTTAAATGTTTCGGTACAAATTTGGTTTATAATTAAGTACGCAATGTTAGTTGAGAATTTTATTTATTATTCAGGTGGTTTTGTAAAATTGGCATAGCAAGGTTTTTTACCACTGCGTATAATGTAGCAAGATGGCTAAGGTAGCTGTAAATTTGTATTGTTATGTTTGGCAATGGAACAAACATTTGGATTTTTTGTGAGGTTTTTGAGCCGCTCCTAAGAGATACTAATGGCAACGGATAGAGTAGTTTAAATACAACATCCGTTCTAAAGTCCTGTTCGTCTTTAATATTTTGGTGTGTACTAGAATTTTCGGAGCAATGGCACGCTTAACATTCATTCAAATTGGCAAATGATCAATTTGTAGCCACTACGAGTTTGCTTTGTAATTTTACGGCTATAAATTTGTACAATGAACTATGAAACTGATTGTAACACATTCCAATATTTAATGTTACGACGTACTAAAAATAACTTTTTTTTATAAGACATATCTAATCAGGACTTATAGTGTTCAAAAAAATTTCCGTAAAATTTTTAAGACAAATCGAATGCCTTTCTTTCTCTTGTATCACTTTTTTTTATTAAAAACATAATAAATTTTTACTTGTGTTAAAACGTTATATATTTCTGTACTATTTTAGACATGTAAGTATGATATTCAATAATTTTAGGGTAGCTATACATAACTTATAGCATATAACATTAGCGTTATTTTGTGTGTTTATCATATAGTACAAATTCAGAGTATCATTACATAATATGATACAAAGTGCACAGTGCTAGGGTAACGTTAAGAAAATTGTACAAATGACAATTATTTCAAAACTGTTCCGAACAAGTGTTAAGTTTGACATTCCGCTATTTGGCCACAAACCATGATTAGATAAAATATTTATAATAAAGCTTCGGTTGGGCAAGAAATTTCGTCGTAAATATTAAGTTTGCAGACTTAACTGGGCGTTACGAAAAATGAAGAATGAAATTGGAAATAAAAGGTGGCAACGCATCCGTGTCAAAGGTTGTTAACCCGGATGCTTTGTGGTTACCACCTTGTATGTAAGTGGTTAACCTTAAGTATAACTCTGACACATCATGCCTTCTGCTACGCTGCTGGGCCCTATTGCAGTAAAAAATAAACTTTCTCAACCTCGATAACATTTGAGGTTGAGCTCTTACATAAATATGAGTGGGAATAAATAATGATGAAAACGGTTTTCAGGCCCTAGCAATTTAAATTAATCTTACTTACCAAAGTAAATTTCCCTTTCCCCTTTGTTGTTCCTGTAATATACAAAATAGAACTTTAATAAATGTCAATGTGCCCTTTGTTCTAACGGAATTTAATATAAAGGTACTTACTTATCGTATTATTTATTTCATCATAATATACGATATTAAATTTGCTCTTCCTACTTTTCAACCTACCTTACATTTATTGTTTTGAATTGCGATGTAATTTATAAATAGCTACGAGTATGTGCTCAAGTTTGGACGGAGGAGTCTTTTTAACAAGAGACTGATTTCTAAGTATCTATCAATAAGTATAAATGATGAGCTAACTGTAGACGAAATACATCTAAGTCTAATTAAAGATAGAGCACTATGGATTAAACATACAGGATGTTTATGGAGTTCAAGTGAACATTTCTTAAAAAGAGTCCAACTTAAATATAAATCGTTGGAAATGGAATTGCTTTAGAATGGAATATTCCATACGGTTACAATGTCCCAAATGTGTGATTGCAGAGTCTATTCATACTGCTTTGATGGATATGATTTGTTGAGATATAACTTTGTAGTAAACGGAAGAATATTGTGTTAACTGAATATGAATTTATATGACAAAAAATTTAACATTAAAATTAGTGATTCGTTGTCAGTGATAAAAATTATTTATCTACTACTACATATTAACTGTTACTCTATAGCCATGTCTACTGACCACATTTTTCAAAGACGAAAAGAGATTTAAAGTCAAGCTCAAAATAATTTCTTTATTCAATATAGGATTATTTTAAGCTTTTATTGAACGTGTAATAACTACCACGGGTTCACTAAACTAGACCTCTCCAGATGAGAACCGACAAGAAACTGCGCTTTATATAAGTATGCAAAATAATTTAAGTATAAAACAGCATCAGCCAGGAGACTTGCAAGTGCAGAGCAAGAGTCATTCCCACGCATCCGTGTCCCCAATGTAATTCTTCGACATTTCATTATCGTAGCTTTTGTAAAATGTTTGAAATTGTCTACATTTAATTGTTTGTGGATGTCACATATTTTATTACATAACTTATTACATCAATATTTATCACTGAATATTTAGTTTTTTAATATTAATGTTAAGAGAGTTTTAACAAAGCAATCGCATAGCTTCGTCTCGGAAATAGAAAACTAATTTTCACAATCGCTTGCTTTTGAAGTTAGCAATTTCTCTCCTAGTTGAATTTTCTTGGAAGTGAAACGCGTTTGGGTTTAGATGTATGAATTTCGTGGACGATATAGCTTTATTTTGCAATGGACTAGAATTTAAATCTGTCTAGAATCCAAATTTGAAACCGATTTCACTTATTCAACGTTTATTTTAATAATTTATAGAAACCGTCTTGCTTAAACGTTGAATAATTTCATTTTTGGATCCTGCCCTTTTGAACGCGAAACATGTTACAATTTGATTATCCCAAAATAAACACGAAAAGTCGGGTATAAATGCTGATGGGTCTTGAGCACGTCGTCCCTTCGCAAGCGCGTTAAAATATGCAAAAAGACCCTCGCAAAAGGTCAGAAGTCAAAAATCAACAAGAAAATATTATTGTATATATATTTTGAGCGTTTATTTGCTTAGCCCCACTGCATTCAAGTTTATAGTTACATACATTTTATTTATTTCAGCTAAGCTAAATTATTGTGACATATTTTTGACTTCTGACCTTTTGCGAGGGGTAAAAGGTCAGAAGACAAAAATCAGCAAGAAAATATTATTGTATATATATATTGAGCGTTTATTTTCTTAGCCCCACTAACTTAAGCTAACTTAGTGTGACATATTTCTAACTCAATTGCAATTATTAAATCAATCAAAAGGTTGTCAACGCATCTGTAACCCTCGGGTGTAGCAGATGTCCATGGGCGGCGGTAGTCACTTAACATCAGGTGAACCGTCTGCTCGCTTGGCAACTATTCACATTAAAAAAAATATTACTTTGTGGTATATCGCATACCATATCGTCAGTTGAAATATCAATTAATGTAACCGCCAAAAGGAGACTTTACAGGAGAGGCAAAAAACTAAATTACGATTCACAAAAATAGTTGAAACTTTTGCCATACTTATCCTATAGCAACGCTGTTTGGAGCATTTTCTTCAAAATTCTGACATCTTATCTCTGAAACAAACCATAAGAAGCCTACTAATATAGTTTCGAAGATGACACGGTGGTTACGTTAATTTTATTTTTTAAATATCGCGTTACGTTAAGATTTTTGTAATAAATAATAATAGCTATAACGTAACTCACAGAGTTTTCAAGACATCGACATAAGTTGTGATGTATCGGCTGTAGAAGTTACGTACTTAATCTCTTAAAATATGGGCACGGTTAGAATAAAATCTATATTTTTATTAATTTAAATTAAAAATTCTTTTTGTTGAATACAACAGTTTTCAAGTTTTTCATTATAAATTTTACATGCACCTCGTTTAAATATGCTTTCTTAATTGTCGTTGTTCTAACTCCCATTTTTTCCATCGTATTCTCCCCAGGTATAGTAACAGAATCCATTTTGTGTTTTGGTCTCATACTCAGTCAAATTATAAACTGTACACTTTCTTGATAAAGCAGCATACTCTTGCCATGTGGGGATATTACGGACTTTCTGGAGATCAATGTCACAGTGGGGTTGTCCTTGTCTTCCTGATATGTATTCTGGTGTATTTCAATTCGTTTATAGCATGGTTTTTAGATAATTTTTGTAATCATGGGTCTCCTTTTCATTCATAACTGCATAGAATAATTACGGAAAAGACGCTCTCTCAGATAGTCATGTGAATTGTCTTCGCAATATTATATGTAAAGACGGCATAGTTTAGTCACACTTAAAATATTGAGATAAATATGATGGTACTTAAATATATTGTAAATCTTCTATGTATTTCGTAGCAAAGTTGTTGATATTTTCATTGTATTCATTGTCAGCATGATGAGTTCGCTATTACATTTTTACAAGATTGACTCTTACATTACCGACTTTGTTTCACATTGGGCCAAATTCGTCGTTACTTTAACCCATACTTTGATCATTCTTATAAAATGTATTATACAACACAAAAATGACTTAAAATTATTAAAAACAGTCGGATTTTTTGTAAAGTAATCGCCATTATTTTCATCATATTGAGATTTTAAAGATACCAATCGATAGAGCGAAAAATTTGCAGTCGAACTGTATATTTAACTCAATTTCGTCATTTTGGCGGTTACATTAATTGATATTACAACTGACGATATATTTGGACAAAAAAATTCTGAACACATTTTAAAAAACGTTATTTTTAATCTCAAACTGAGCAAAGGCTGTACAGTAAGAAAATAACTGTAAACATTTTACTTTACTTTTGTACATAAACACGTAACTGTTTTAGAAACACACAGAAAGTAAAAAGCATTATGGTCGTTATACAATTTTAGTTCCAAGTGGGGATCGATCCTTCAAGTTGTGGCCTAAGAGAGATTTCATTGTTCACTATCAATGGATAGTAGAATCGTGTCTACTATCTGGTCTATGCTTAAAGTGGTTGCTGTTAAGCGATGGAAATTCCGTTCCTACCTATATAACTTCTATTAGTATTGATGCACTTTTGAGGGTTTTCTTTATGGAGAAAAGGGGCAATCGGGCAGGAGGCTCGCCTATTAGGATAGAATATGATCTCTTCTGGAAGAGTCCCAGGTCGTAATGTTTCTGAAAGACCGCCGACGGCTGCTGGTTCCACAGAATGGTTGTGCGAGACAGGTAATGCCTATACGTGCCAGGTATAACACTATATTGATAAAAATCTCTATCGAAATAAGTGGTTAACCATATACCAGAAAATGTATCATCGTTATCTTTGGCAACCTTATCGTTAAGACCAATTTATTTTATGAGGTCAATATAACAGATACTGCCGTCAGCATTCAGCAGGGAGATCCACTGCGAACAGCATTACTTAGTTCAAAATTGAAATTTATATGTAAATTTACATTACATTACGCCTGTACATTTTATGCCACTGCTGCGCAAAAGCCGGCTCTGTACAGAGGGTATCAGGGTATCAGAGGTATAATCGGCCACATGCTCCCACTGCAGATTGGCAGACTTCACATAACTTCGAAATGTTTTTTTTTAAATTATTATTTCCAATATATTTATTTCTTCACCGTTGAGCACGTGTTCAGTACTAAAAAATTAAAATTGCTATACTTTCATTGGTACCCGCATTCGGAATTAAACACAGGTTGGTCGAGTAAATTGAATTAAACGTGGTTACCCGCACAAATAGCTAACACGTGATCAGCTACAAAAGGAACTTATTTAAATAATTCCGAAGGAAATCCAGCTAGCTTTTTTGGCACCATGCCGTGTAAGCTAGGTTTGAGAGGTAATATTATTTAGTTCGTGTTAATTAATATTGTAAATTAATGTTTTTGCATACATAGTTAATTTTAAGAAGTCTTCTTTGGTCTCTGGTAATATTTCGAGATGTTATCCGATTCTATATCAATATTTGTGGTTGATACGTTAATCTAATGGTGATTTTATCTCTGTTTCCTTGAGAATTATTTTTAAATTAATGACAAATTTTTGATAGCTAATTTCTTGGTGATTTGAAATATCAGTTATGGTCATTTTTAGCTTAGTAACTTATTTTGTCTTTAACTTTTACATATTAATTTTATCAAGAAACGAAAAATCTAGGGGCTTAAATACATAGAAATTCTGCAAACAATTACAAAAATATGAGGAATTGATTAAAATTCTCAAATGTTCCCAATAAGCGAACAAAATTACGTAAAGGTCGTGAGTCATTTAATTTTCATGTCAAGCCAGTTTCTCTCGATGGGGCGACTTCCAACCCTCTCCTCCGACAAACGTTTTAATATTTACGAGCTTGTTTATGAAAGCCACCGCTCGCATCAAGTTTTTAGCTTCAGTTTACATGTATTTTTAACACCCTTTCAAATAGTATTGTTAGTGACCAGTGCCATAATTACAGTTTAGATCTGTAATATAATATAACCTGTGAACGTATAATACACTGTTAAATTAAACTGTTTTAAGGATCTTATTTATTTATTCGTTCATGGGACAGACTGAAGAACGCTAGAAAGGGTTCGAAACTTCGTACATTTAAAAATCTAGATGTAATAGATAATCTAGAAAAATCTAATGAAGCGCATTAAAATCCGTAAAACAGTTTCATTTAACAATGTATAATATTCGCGTTAAAACAAGAAATCAATATGTATAAAAACACTGTTCATTGTTAAGTAATATTTTCATATTTATGAAAAAAATATAAACCTGATATTTCTAAACCTTAACAGCATTATAATTAACATTGAAATACTGATGAAGCGTTTAATGAAAATTAATCTTTATTGGAATTGTGGATATCGTTCTACCTGGGCTAGTTTAGATTTCTTAATTTTTCTTTTTATAGTTTCTTTATATGTTGGGGATATTTTTATGTTTTCTCGTCTGGTTGGGTTTATAGATAAAAAATAAACATATAGATATATATTGCATATATAAAATAAATATTATGGATAAAAATAAACATACGTATACAAATATTTTATATAATACATATATAAATAGGACCCAACCAGACGGAAGCCCTCGGCAGGGGAGACCAAACGGCCGAGGGTTAGGGTGAAAGGGAGAGAAACCGGCGGACGATGCGAGCGGTATCAAGGAGCACCGCCTCCTGCATTTGAGCTTGGAGCGATCCGTCCTGGAGTCCCAGTCGCCTCAGATGTTTAGAGAGGCTGACTGGGATTAACCCATTGGCAGAAACGACTATCGGGACAATTTCGGTCGGCACACCACCCCACATGTCGGTCACCTCGTTATTATTATTTTAACTTAATGATGCCATTAATACCTTAGTTACGATCGTTATTTGAGATCGGTTTGTCGGATATTCCCATAAGAATGTCATCGTCATCATTATTTCAGCCTGTTTGAGCCCACTGCTGAACATAGGCCTCCCCCACATACTACCACGAAGTACGATCCTGAGCCACCTGTATCCATCGACTTCCCGCACACTTGCACAGGTCGTCACTCCATCTAGTGGGGGGTCGTCCCACACTACGATGGCCAGTTCTAGGCTGCCACGACGACGAGGCCATACGAATGCGCCTGTAGTTAATTGTAGTTTGTTGCAAATACGTTGTCACCTTGTAAGGTGGGTTCAGGCTACCTTACTTACCAAACAAAACGCAGAAGATTACATTTCCATTTCATGTCGGTCTTCTGTGAGGTGGTGGTACTTCCCCGGACGGACCTGCCCATTCGTGAAACACCAAAGACTGTTGCGTGACCACAGATTAAAAATTATTTAAAAAAAAATTAAGTAAAGTAATAGTTTACTTGAATACGTGTCCCATACAAACTATATTTCCCAATGGTGCCACAGGTAAACACGCGATCCCACTGCAGATTGGCAAACTTCACATAATCTGGATATATCTATAAAAAAACATTTATTTAGAGAATGAAATAAAGACAGTAAAATAATAATATTAAAAAATAAAAATAAACACGAAAATGAGTCAAATGAGGGACGCATAAAGCTTTTTCCTTGCGTTATGATTTCTAACAAATCCCATTTACCGTTAATCTCATTGTTAGTTATATGTATGAATATCAGGCACAATATCGTGCGGACTATACGAATAAAACTGTGTATACACTGCCATAACCGATACGTACACCGCTTTATTAGGCCAATGGTTCAATGGGAATACAGCCCGTGTACTGTCTCACTCCAGTACAGCGCATAAATTACTACAGAGACCATTGGCAAGGCATTTATTGGCGGGTGAGGTTCGCCGATGAGCCTGATTAACTGTGACCAATTACGCGTCGTTTGGAAATCTGGACGGTTAGTGAATGACTCTTTATAGATAATTTACGCTATTTGTTTGAAAGATATATGTCATTATACCTGTGTAAAGTTTTTCTTTTAAATTTAAGACAATTTTTTTGGGTTTATTTTTTAATAAAAATAATTTCAATAATGTTTTTTAGTGAGAGATGTAATAATTTCAGCAGCTAATATTCTATTTCACGAAGTCCGTTGGACTATTAATGTGGTCAGATATACACATGCAAATTGTTTTAGTGTGCGTAACCTTGCGAGGCGTAGCTTATCCATTTGATACAAATTGTAACTAAGTTTAGCGATTATAAAGCAATAAACTCGAACATTATATAATCACAGAAAATGGAAACAGACAAAAGATAGATTGTACCAAAGAATAAAATAAGTGGGAATAAAAACGACAAATAATCTGTCTTGAACAAATTATCTCAAAATAATCTTAATCTCATACAATACAATTAATCTCTTCACAAACCAATCCCGAAGCGATGGTACTAAATAGGAACTTGGTTTTAGGTATTGGCTTGAATAAAATAGTGCAACAGTTTGGAAGTGTGGGAGTTACTCTTTTTGCAAGTAGCTATAAAGCAAAATTCAAGTTACTTACGCTACTAAAATTACGTTACTTGGAATAAAAAAGACTCTGGTTGTCTGGTACCACAGACGCATAGTAAATGCGTCAGGAGCCTTTGGCGCAACGTAGCAAAAACTATAGTAAAATTTGCAGAAAAAAGTACACGTACAAAGCTCACGTCTTCGCGATTCGCACCCTGACGCTTTGGCATTGCTTCAAATGCAAAAAAACTATGTAGATAAAAGACGTTGAGACTTTCGTCGGCGTGGCAATCAGTTGTTTTGTTTTAGCAAATTTTAATGTTTAATCTTAAATGCAGAGATAAGCACTAAAAAAAATTAATTTCTCAAAACTATAGTTTTACGCATTCTCGAAGATATACGAGATATAGGTGATACACATTTTAATTTCTACATGATATTACTACATTATATTATGTTATCACTACATAGTATAAAACAAAGTCGTCCCGCTGTCTGTCTGTCCCTATGTATGCTTAGATCTTTAAAACTATGCAACGGATCTTGATGCGTGTCTTTTTACTAGATAGAGTGATTCAAGAGGAAGGTTTAATTATGTATAGTACATTGCACCCGTGCGAAGCCGGGGCGTCGTTAATATATATAAAAAGTACACAACTATCGGTATACTTCCGTTAAATTAAAGTTATAAAAATGAATTCACTTCTAAAGATATTAAAATAATTATAATTAATGAAATGAAACGAAATGTTGTGGAACCTATGGGAAAATCATTATCAAAAATGAATGTTTAATAGAAATGCATACATTTATGCTTATTGTATTTAAACGTTTAATAAAATAAATTAAATAAAGTTAACCAAAAAAAAAAATACAGTACATTAACATAACGCCAAACACGAAAAAATCAAAACCCAATTAACTCGAGCAGCTTTTACCGTCTATACACAAAATTGACGTACCATTCGCCCACAGGAATAACATAAACACGCCGACATCGTGTTAATATTTTCCCATTTCGCTCAAAAATAATCACCTAGCCCTTCAACATATCACACTAAACACGAAATCTGGCTCGCACTCGCTCCCATTATATTATGAGAAATGGCCAAAACGTTCGTACTTTATTCATGTGAAAGTTAAATTACTACAGTCGGGAGTATTCTAGAACTTTCCGCTGACAGTATTAGACAGTGTGTTGGCTTGAGCTTTTTGGCACTTAATATTATAATTGTATGTAATTCTACGTTAAATGTGTATTATATATTACAATTCGATTGTAAGGTTTTGGCTTCGACACCGGGGCCGTGGGATCGATTCCCATATGGTACAGCTATTTGTGTGACCCACAGATAATTGTTACCCGCCTCAGTGTTTATCCCAAAAGAGGTTAGACGGCTGCATGAGTATGTTGTTATAATAGTATTGGCTAATAAAGAAAAAGGAAACAGGGTGATCGGTATTTAAAAGTTAAAGTTACCTATAATTCTTTACATTATTCTTTACATTTGACTCCGTGGCGCAGTTGCCAAGGTATTGGCTTCAGCGTCGGGGGTCGTGGGTTCCACTCCCACTCGGGACAACTGTGTGTGACCCACAGAAATAGTTGTTTCGCAACTGGGTGTTTGTCCACATAAAATTTATGTTTATAAAACTTCCATACAACACAGAATAATGTTATCCTAAATTAAGGGCAATGTTTTTTAAAAATTTTATTTTTATAAAATGGGACATGTCCCACAACTGGGAAGTGACCTCCTCGTATTCTCGATGAATGTTTTATTGATTGATTGACTTTTTTTTTTTACTTTTTAGACCAGTTTTTCAACGATATTTTAGAGGGACTCTACCAGGCAAGCGGCTCACATGAAATCACTGCCGCCCTTGGACATATGCTTTTTATGTGAAGGTGGCAAGCGCGGCGGTTTACCTGATGGTAAGTGACAACCGTCGCCTACGACACGAAAAAGATTTTTTTATTTATTCATGAACGCTTCTAGACTTCTTTAGACCCCCTTTTCATAATACATAAATAGTTAGACATTCTTTTGAGAACCAAATTCTGTCGTCTACAAAATTACATAAATGGAACTTTCCTTACTCTTTTCGTAGTAAATTAGTTTCGACAAATACATTATTTTTTCCTAGGAGTAAACTGAGGTAATATTGTTTGATACTGGTTAATTATTAATTTACTTTTTATTGAAATTTAATTTTTTTACTACAAAACTCAGTACATGAAAAAATCTTAAAACGTAATAACACATAAAATTCTTGAAAAACAGTGTCAGGTTAGTTAGTGGTGTAACAAAGGGCCATCAACGCCAGATATTTCAAGGTAGATCGACCTTGTAGTAATAGGAGCTTAAGTTCTTGTTTAAGTGCGGGGGGGTCTTAAAACTGTAATTTAACTTGGTGTCGGCCCGTTAGCCGCACTCGGTGTGGTTGACCTAAAGATGGTTTAAGCTTAGAGTTTGATCAATTTCGTCTCCATCCATATCCAGTAATCTAGTTTTCGAGTGTTTGTCGACCGTTTATATTTGTAGAGCCGTGCCTAAGCCGGGCCTAAGAGCCGTGATAGCTCAGTGTCCGGGCGCTCGCCTTTATTTCAATATACTCGAGCAACTTGTTTTCGATACTCGGTGCCGGCACCAATGAAATTGTTAATTTTAAGTGCCGAATTATCACGTGTTCAGCGGTGAAGGAAAACATCGTGAGGAAATCTGCATATTTTCGGAATAATAACAAAAAAAATATTTCGAAGATATGTGTAGTCCACCAATCCGCAGTGGGGCCGCGTTGTGGACTATGCCCTGGTACCCTCTGAACAGAGGAGGCCTTTGCCCAGCTGTGGGACATGTTTATGCTGATACTTTACTTTACTTTTTTACATTTATAGTACTTAGATCCAACGTCGACATTTTCGATAGCTTGCAGGTGCTTTTGATGTCTGAAACACTAACTGTCAATTGAAATTTTGCGCTTTATAATAAATATCTGTTAGAGAATAGAGCTAAACGATACGTAATTTTTAGTTGTTGATCAAGCCCTATAGCGATCCGCACTTTCCAATAACAGCCCTGCCAATGGTTTCCGTAGTAATTCATGCGCTGTAAAGAGCAAGCCCATACACGCGTCGTGTGCCATTGTTCTAAATTACTAGCTGTGTACGCATCGATTGAGGCATTGGGAGGTCAGCTACATACTAGCGGTTCGTCAGATTCAAGTGTGTATTTTTCCTTACTCAACACATTCGAACTTTTAATGTAAAAGCTCAATACATTACGGTTATTTGCTAATTTTAGCCTTATTAGATTGTTTTACTATTCGGATCATATTTACAACGAGTTTTAGTACACCCTACTTCGCTGCGGTTTATATTCATGCATTTAATGCGCTTAGGAGGTGGTTTTCGTAATCCCATCATGTTGTTACCCTAATTTGAGTTATTTGTAAGCCATTGTTATCATACAGGTTTTTGTTTTTATATCATTTTCATGAATTCTGTTATAAATGTTACTTACTGTTAAATAATACTTTTAGGCGCAGAAGTAATATAATAGCTAGAGGGAACAAAATCTTTCCATATGTTGTATGTATTAACTGGTAATAAAATCTCTTTGATTATAGTGTTTTTATCTCAATGTTCATGTATGATGATTAGTAAAATTTCAGAAAAAAAAGTTGCAAACAAATTTCACGTCATTTTTCAATTGTAAAATATAGATAATTATAAGATAATAAATATGTATTTGTATATCAGACATGCAAGATATAGTGTAATATAAAAAAGAGCACCTGTAGAGTTTCTTGTCGGTTTCTTCACCTCAACAGAAAGTGCTTTTCGAACCGATGATGGTAACTTAAAATTTTTATGTAAAATTCGACGATTATTATGAAATAAGACGCAAGCGTCTATTTGAATAAAAACATTTTGAATTTGAATAGAATATATAGAGTAAGTTTATTATATTCAACACTAGGTCAGGTAGTGCTGTTCACTTTTAAGGAGCTTTATAATTTCCAAGAGCTAAATATTTTTTATTATTCTATCGCCGTACAAGCA
The DNA here is from genome assembly GCA_933534255.1 of Iphiclides podalirius. Lineage (NCBI taxonomy): Eukaryota > Metazoa > Arthropoda > Insecta > Lepidoptera > Papilionidae > Iphiclides > Iphiclides podalirius. The sequence continues at coordinate 140,951 of OW152822.1, read as the reverse complement.
CTCAAGAGAAACCTGAACACGGTTTAGCAACCCTGCGATTACGAAGTTAAAGGGAGAAAACAATTTTTATTTTTTTTTATTTTATTTATTTATTACACTGACGCACACAACTATCATTACATGCTGACCCAATGCGATAGTGTTGCCAAAAAATATAAAATAGTCGAAAAAAAAAATATGAAAAATAAAAACTAACAATTCCATAAAACCAATTATAAACAGTAAGACTGTAATACACAAAGAAAAAAAAAATCATACTTATAAATTGAAATGAGAAACGTAACCGGACGTATTTTAAGTATGGTGTTATGTAATTGACACGGTATATATGACCTTCTTATGTGTTTTTAAGAGCTCGAGTAGAAAGAGGGGCTAGAAATCATCTTACGCCCCCAGCCTGGCATTGCTAACTGATTCGTTATTCTCCTGACATTTAGCAAGTGTAATGAACACAATACAAAACCCTACTCGTAAATATTTAGTAATTTAAAGCAAATGTCGGACAAACACTTATTGTGGAGCACAGCGGCATAGCGATAATGGGACTAATTAAAATGAAATACTGAAGCACAGTTTTAAACTAAACCGTTGATTCAAAACCGAAACTCAAATAGCGTATCGTTGTTTGAAATAGCATTTCATTGGGTTTGAAATGTTTAGCTAAATAGTGCGTTACGTGAAATGTGACACTGGAGATCTGAAATTATCTAGAGTACGTACAGAATAAATGGTAGAGCAATATGGAAAATAATTGACTTTCGTAAATTAGAGTAAATTTTCTGCGCATTCTTTAGCAAAGCTATTAATATTCAACCGACTTCAGAAAAGGAGGATGGATTTTCAATATTGTTTAATAATAATAATAATTTCTCTTTTTTTCTCTTCATTTGTAGAAAACATTGTTGTACAATGCAACGCGATGTTATGCCATAGTTCCTTTAGTATCATCGCATGCTTTTTGCTCTAAACGACCGAACAAAAATTTATAGTGCTGTTCATAGCATCTGATTAATAAATAATATCTAGAGACATTACAAAAGAAAAATAAACATCAAAAAGTAAAACATAACGGATCATTAACATTCATATTAAAATATAAAATATCAATCAAATAGCCTGACTATTTAATACTAGCTGCTGCCCGCGACTACGTCTGCGTAAAATAGGCTAATAGCATAACATTCAGACAGAAAGACAGATATACATAAAATACGTATATAAATTATAGCCTATGTCTTATTCTGATGTATAAGTTATATTATTGTAAAGTTTCAACATCAGTAACAAACATCCATCCATACATACAAACCTTCGCCTTTATAATATTAGTAAGGATTCATCGATGTTGTCATCGTGTAATTCACTAAAGTAACAATAAGTTTTGTCTCCAAGGATTAGTAGCTTCAATTAGTTTCAATTTAATTATTGTAGAGCAACATCTGATAAGATTAGAAATCGTGCGTGCGTGCGTATGTGAGTGCGTACGAATTTCCTGTTAATAACAGGATAACACAGGTAAACACCGATGTGTAGGACAATATTTTATCTTGTTTCATCATGTTGCAGATGTCATTGTTTTATGTGAAAAGTTGCCATACGGTTCACCTGATGTTAAGCGAATACCGCCGCCCATTGACATCTGCTACACTCGGGGGTTCCAGATGTGTTGACAACCTTTTGGAAATTGGGCCCCGGCCACCTCACTCACTAGACGAAACGCGAAAGAATTATAATTCCACTTTACGCCGGTCTTCTGTGAGGTCGTGGTACCTACCCGGACGAGCCTGCCCATTCGTGCAACAGCATGCTGCATGGCCCTACCACCGTTGATATAGAATAATTAAATAAAACATTCTAAACTTATCTTAAACTCACATATTCAAAAGTCTTTATCAATAAGTTTCTCTAATGTTTTTTGATTAGTAGCAGAATAGACATGGGTCTGTATTGTTCGAATAGGAGACAATACATAAATATTTGTTGAAGTTGAAGAAATTAACTTAAATTTTTTACAACTATTTTTCTAATTCTCCTGAATATCTTTGATATAATACAACAGAAACATAACAAAGCAGCCTTAACGTGATTTAAAACAAAACTTCTGATTTCTTCTCCCCTTCTTGTGATTTATCTATTGTGAACCAAACAAATATATCCGTTTGAATTTGTCGAGTTCAAACTAACTTCGACTTTTATTCCGAATATGTTCCACATTAATGCCCAATTTTTAGAGTGAGTATAGAATCGAAATAACATCAGCGAAAATTGATGTTGAATAAAAAACTTCAGAAAATTTTTTCATTAAACTTCAGAATTTAAAGCACGTATTTGATAATAAAATGGTGTGACAGTGCCCGTCTAAATTATCAATGCACAGCTTCTCATGCATCGGCTATTTCGGTGCGGTGTTATTCCATAACTAAGTTATTGCTAAATATATACATGAGCTTTATTAGTTGCCAAGAAACAAATTTAGTTAGCAAATGAACGATTTTTAAGGAATTATCTCGTTTATTTTTAATTTCAATTCCCGAAGTTTCGAACCCTTTACAGCGTTCATGGTCAGACTTAGGCGTTGGAAGTCTGAATGTCTTAGTTAACCCGGGCTACCGTCAGTTTTTAAATTATAAATATTGTTACCGATCTATGCAAAAGGTGCTAATTTTATCTATTCTAGGCCCAAGCGAACCACAACTGCAAGACTAAATTAGTACCTTCTGCAAAGATCGAAAATTATCGTACCTTATTTCGAATGTTTTTTTTTTATGTGAGAGAGTGGCGAACGAGCTGGCGGTTCACCTGATGTTAAGTGATATCCACCGCCCATGGACATTTGCGAAACCCGTAGGGTTGCAGATGCGTTGCCACCTCTTAATAATGTGGGCCCCGGCAACCTCACTCACCAGACGAAATGCACTTCTGCAACACTTCTACTTTACACCGGTCTTCTGTGAGGTCGTGGTACTAACCCAGACGGATCCTTCACCGCTAAGCACGTGATAAGTCAGCACTCGAAATTAACAATTATCAAGAAGCCGTGCCAGCCCTAGCGCTCGCCTTTAATTCGATTTACTCAGATATACAGGCAACTTACATTTGATTTCTCTGCTCGTTCCCCGTTGAAACATTTAGCGGGGATGTCTTTTGACTCACAGTTTGAACAGAGTGTAAACGAAATGTACGAAACATTTAACAGAGGCTTGCGACTAATTAATATTGTTTTTATTATAAATACGATGATAAGAATTGTTGCTACTAGTTATTACTTGCTATCTCACTTCTCGTAGATTTAGATGTAGACATAATTGTGTATAGGCGGACTTAATGCCTAAGGCATTCTCTCCGAGTCAACCTATGGGCGACCTAAGGGCGATTTACCTTTTTACTTCATTTTCTTTTCATAACCGATTGTTATTTTTGCCTTTAATTGTTTATTTAAAAAAATAGAGTTACTCTATTTTTTAAATAATTTTAAATATTAAAATATTCTATCTTTAAATGCCAGTAATTTATAAAATACAAAAGATGCTTAGTATCAAACGTCCCATCGCAAATAACTTGGCTGTGGCAATAAGCTTTTCACTTTGACAATGACCACAAAGTTGACAACAAAACAACAAGTAATATTTGATGCTCCGAGTATTACGTTAAGTATTCAAAAGGTGAATGTCTCTGCTGAGAAATCAGCTTTTGACGATTTTGATTTTATTTATTATTGTATTCTATAACTCATTCACCCATCGTTCTTCTTACAAGTAATTGTTAGATAAAAATTATTGCATCATAGACGCCTTAACGTCTCATATAATTAAATTATAAGTTATTTAATATAAGATTAGAAGATTTTATTGTTAAACCGTCCGAAAACCGGGTTTGTGTACGACCTCGACTGAATTTCGTGTGTCCAGCTCGTAAACAGGATTAATGTCAAAAACCTAACTTTATCGTCTACTGGATTCAATAAACGGCTAGAATTCAAGTTCTAGTCATATGCACCTTATCAAATGTAGCATAGAGTGCATTTTAATATATTACATCTAATTGACAACAAATCAGAAAAAAATTTCAACGATCGTTTACATTCGACGATCCTTTACATTTACATTCATCTATAATCGATGCTCATGTAGTTGCTTAAAGCAAAAACATCAGTTAATACAAGTCATGTAGTTAAATGCGCATTAGCAGAATTTGCATCCAGTTTGGTGGTACACTTCTACAACTTTATAGTGAACTCAGCGCAGTAGTTCAGGGCAGTCTTAACTATTTATTACATTTTGTAAAGAACCGTAATGTGCAGATTGCTTCTGCTTTTTAAAGTTCCGTACCCAAAGGGTAAAACGGCACCCTATTACTAAGACTCCGCTGGCTGTCTGTCTGTCAGTCTTTCTGTCCGTCTGTCAACAGGGTCTATCTCATGAACCGTTGGACAGCTGAAATTTTCACTGACGATATATTTCTGTTGCCGCTAAACAAATACTAAAAAATCAAAATAAAAATATTAAAGTGGGGCTCCTATATGATTTGTTTGCAGTTTTTATAGATAATGGTACAGATCCCTTCGTGCGCGAGTTCTACTCGCACTTGGTCGGTCTTATTTTTGTTTTAGTAATATCACTTTAAGCCGCTGGAGTTTTATGGCAGGGTTTTATTTTACGAGAATAATTTTTTTGTGCCCGTTCTAACCTAAGCGGTTGCATAATACGACCACCACACGAAACCGCAATACTCTAAGTTGGCGCGTACTAAGGCGTGTATAGACAAAGTTTCGTCTCAACTTTTTAAACAATTTTCCATTCGGCAGGATAAACTCTAAAGTTTTTGATGGATTTTTTATTTCTTTGGTATGTAAGTTTTATGTCAAGTATAACTCTTGGGTCTTTTATTCAATCAACTTCACATAATTACTGATGCTGTATATACGATGAGAAGCAGATTGGAGAAGGCGATTATTCTTCGAGCGAATATTACAGCTTTAAAGCGAGCGAACGTAAGCGTGTTTACGGTACACGGGTATTGAAGGTGGGGCGATAACTAAAATGGAGTAAAATGCATTCATCTTAGATAATTTTTATTTGATATGATCTCGTATATTTTCTAAATTAAATCTCCCGAAATGGATACATTGGAATTATAATCAGTTCAAGGGTTGCTGTTTGTTTAGGGCTCGAGATTATAATTATTTGGTGTTGTGCGCGCCGGCAAAGTTCCGCACCTTTGTTATGATTATTATTAGATTTCCGGTTGGAATCGAGTCGTCGAATATCGAAATTATAGGGCTCCTTGAATGAGTGTAGTTGCTTAGGCTTTGGCGTGATGGGTTCTATTCCCACATGGGATAAGGGTGGGAATAGAACCCATGACGTTATTTGATGTCTGGCCGAAAAGACAATTGAGCCAATACATAATCAATATTGTTAGAATTAAAATAATAAAAAATAATTATAGTAATTAAAGTAATAAAAAATAACTAATACTGATAACAAAACATGAATACATAGAATGACATATGTTTAAAATCCGCTCCCATATTCTCTAATAGCAATAATAATTTCGCACATAAAACGACCTGGGGCCATTATCTTAAATATTGGACGTTTTTAACTAATTTTGCTACTGCATTTTACTGCTTACTACTTATTTTTATGCTGCAAAGGATATAACAATAGATGCGCCAAGCATTGCTTCAAATGCTAAATAACAATGTAGAAGGCGTTAAGATTTTCGTCGCTGTGGCTATCAACCGTTTAGCTCACTGGCTAGAGCGTCAGGCCGCGAATGCCGAAGACGTGGGTTTGATTCCCACAGCGGCGACAATCTTTTCGTACTTTTTCTACATGTTTTAATGCTTACTACTGTTATGAATACGAAGGCGCGCCAAATTCTCTGTTACCATGCGGTAAATAAAATACTATATCAATAAGCTTATAAAGAAATACTTTTCAGTCCGGTATTATCCGTAATTTAATTGACTTGCAGGGATCTTAAGTAACTTGAAGGGATCGAATGAATGGGACCTTAAATATATTTTTTTCTCTCTATAAAAGTACACAAATGAAAAGAAACGGATATAGAACGAAGATATTTATAAAATGAAGAAATTCATAAAGATTTTATGTATTTTATCAAGTCTTCTGCATCAGAGCATTTAAGTTACTGAAATAATAGGATTATTAATGTATTCAGAGGAATAGTTGTGCGAACTATTTGTCGATACTATAAAGACACAATATACAGATTTACTTCTGCATTAGAATACTCGTATTTATTGAACCGTACACTTATAAAAAAAATAATAGTTAAACCTACTAAGCAAACGTTGCGTGATGTTATATATTAATTGCATATGTTATGGCTTTCAGTAACGCTAGCCATCAGAAACATCTTTGCTTTGGACATTCCAATTTGTTATTAATCACATCACATGTCTGTGCTAGACGTAAGGTAATTAAATGACAATATACACCATTGTGACAAGGTTCACCATTGTGATACTAGACTTGTAGTTTCCTCCAAATGTTGATTTAACATTATTACTGATTTTGGTTTTCTAGGGTTCCGTACCCAAAGGGTAAAACGGGACCCTATTACTAAGACTCCGCTGTCCGTCTGTCTGTCTGTCCGTCTATCACCAGGCGGCATCTCATGAACCGTGATAGTTAGACAGTTGAAATTTTCACAGATAACGTATTTCGTGCGCAAGTCCGACTCGCACTTGGCCGGTTTTTTTCCTGTCGCCCTGTCCTGTTATCTTAAAGTCGGAGTCCTAGTTTTTAATTGACTATACTTGAGAAATCTAAGCCCAAATGCCGATATCAGAACCAATGAAATTGTTAATTGCAATTTTAAGTGCAGTTTTTGTCATAGTTTGTGCAGCGGTGAAGGAAAACCTCGCGAGAAAAAATTGATATTTCGCTTTTCAATAAAAATATATTTTAAATATTTTTCCCCCGTGAGAAGTTAGTGATAACCACCGCCCATGACATCTACAACACAAAACGGATTTCAGATACGTTGACAATTTTTATATGTTATTAATTCTGTAAATCCCTTAACTTGTAATCCCTTACTTCTTTCAAATTAAATTAAACTACGAAATAAATAAAGTTCAGCAATGAATAAGTTCGAAAGGATTAGATTTGGGCTGATATTTTGTATGTTTAGTAAAGCAAATAATATCCGTTCATTACGCTTTACCAATAGCAAACTCCAATATTAATTTAAGTTTTCGGTTTTACATCAAATTGGGAGGCAAGTTATTTAAATGGCCGCGGGCGCAATTTGATCAGGATCCAAAAACGGCTATGAACCGGCCAACGGTTTTCCAAATCTCTCGAGGATTTCAAAGAAACTCTAAACGAGTTATTACTCATTTATTGTTTCTTTGTCCATGCAGTTATACATCAACAGCCATCGAAAAATTTTTGTGTATCAATTTATAAAACTTCATTTCAATCCCATATGGATTGAAATAATGAAGTTTTATAAATCTATGATCTCCAAAAATCTATATTAATGTATATTAAGTATTGTCACAAAATTGGGAATAGTCTCGAAAAGCAATTGAATATAATTTGAGGCATTACTTAGGGAGTTTTAGGATGACATGACTCTCGCGGGGTATTTGCTAGGCGTTACTTTTTTTTTTTTTTTTTTTGGGCTGGATGAGCCACTGTTGGCCTTAGGGGCCTTTACAGATCTTGCTAGGGGTCTAACAAGTGTTAATTTATACTCGTATGTTAAAGAGGAATGCTTCTGTTAGTAGTAGGTAGATCATTCTGTTACATTAAAATGGTCAAAATGACGCAATGTGTCTTTCTTTATTCAAATTATTTTATCCGAATCGCGGACCGAATCACCGCTGAAAACGTCCGAACATAAATCCATCTGAAACCGACCGATATCAGATAAAAGCTGCCTTGTTATTTATATCGTCACAGTGACACGTTCATTGTATTACAGGACTGGTGCGATTACTATTTGTTAAAAATGAAGCGCAGATGTGGGTGATCTTATGGATGCCAATTATTTTATATTGAATTTTTCAGGGATTATCAAAAATAAACTCTTAAGGAACTATACACTTCAATGAAAGCATCGATCTCAAGCTTCCTTTTTTACTCTTTGCCTTTTTTGTCTCGTGTTCTTTAACCTCAACGGTTATAGACACTAGATAACGCCTGAGATATACTGTATACAACACCTTAAAAATAACATTCAACAATGCACATTTGTAACGAGAGATGTCGCAATTGCTCTTAAAATTCATCTTAAAACGAACTTACTATCTAAGTTCGTTTTAAGATGAATTTTTCAATCTTTATATAATTGATGTTTCAATTGTTCAATTGTTTATTTTAATGTTCAATCTTAAGTGCAAAGATTAGTGCACTTAAGATTGAACATTAAAATATGTAGAAAAGGTACGAAAAGATTGCCGAAAGCGCGCCAAGCATTGCTTCAAATGCTAAGAAACAATGTAGAAAAAGACGTTAAGATTTTCGTCGGTGTGGCTATCAGCCGTTTAGCTCAGTGGCTAGAGCGTCAGGCCACGAATGCCGAAGACGTGGGTTCGATTCCCACAGCGGCGACAATCTTTTCGTACTTTTTCTACATATTTTAATGTAGATAGATGTCTTGATTTTCGCACCGTGAGGTCATCGGCCGCTTAGCTTAGTTGTTAAAGCTTCTGGGCGCGAAACCAGAAGATACAGGTTCGAATCCAGCACAGCAGGGAGTTTTTGTTCATTTATGTTCAAAAATTTATAATTTTATGTTTAATTTACTAAGTTTGGGAAGTTAAATCGTTACGATTAAAACTACATATAAATTCATATACAGTTGTATTTATATGCGCCATCTAATATTACCAATGTGTATGCTGCGATAGGAGCCGTGATAGCTCAGTGTCCGGGCGCTCGCCTTTAATTCAATATACTCGAGCAACCTGAGTTCGATACCCGGTACCGGCACTAATGAAATTGTTCATTTTAAGTGCCGAATTATTACGTGCTCAGCGGTGAAGGAAAACATCGTGAGGAAACCTGCATATTTTTGAAGTAATAACAAAAAAAATCTTTCGAAGATGTGTGAAGTCCGCCAGTCCGCAGTGGGGCGGCGTGGTGGACTATGCCCTGATACCCTCTGTATAAAGGAGGCCTTTGCCCAGCAGTGGGACATGTATAGGTTGATACTATGCTGCGATATATGGCTGAAGATGATACTCGTACAATAGAACATTATCAAAATAATAAACATATGTACACCGTGTTTATACAAAAAAGAAATATTTTATCTTATCTTACCTTAGAAACAACATCCGTATTGACCAGTGTATTGGGAGTGAATGAAAAATTTAACCGTTTAGTTGCTATAGCAAACTGTTCGACGACACTGTTACGAACACGAAATCACAAGTAGAACTTGCTTCCGCGTTTGATTGTGTTCTAATTGTGCTTTGTAATATATTCGTGCTCTTTCGTATGAGTCAAAGATCAAACTCCCTTATTTTGTAATATGAATTTTTGAAACAACTGGCGATTCAATAGCCGCGCCAATATATTTCACATTTCAAAACAAATCTCCACCGAAATCACCACGACGATATTTGCACCCTAAACTTAGAAGTTTTATTTTAGCAAAAGAGAACTTTTTCATTAACTTTCAAACGAACGGTGGGCGATCCACCTACGTGAAAACAAACTGTGAACGTTCACATTGCTATAAATTCAAACATCGGGTGTCCGAACGCTGCTTAAGTTATTCTGTAGATAAACACGCCGGGCGGTAGTTTACACCCCGAAATGCAAGCGTTGGAACGTGAAATAGGTTTTTGCCTCAATCAAAATTTTCTTTTCCAATTTCGTTATCAAATGTGAACGCCTTAGAAGAGAGAATCTACTACTGACTAACTACTTTTTTCCGGCGGAGAAAAGCGATGTTATACTTACTTATGTTAGTGTATGTAATCAACATTGATATTTTCCTTCGTAAACGCCTAAGTTGTAAAATGAAACCACGGGATACTTGTAATAGTCTATATTATTACTTTCCATAATTATAATACTTAATAGTTAATCTGGTACAAAATGATAAGGTAACAGCGCTTTGCTTAGTATGTCTTGACTTCTCTGAGGTTCACAGCCGAATGCCGTATCCCGTCTGCTGTCGGTTCCTTGAAAGTATCACTTACCCGCCACACAAGCTTTCAACCAATAAACACGAGGCGACATTGGCGCGAAACTGATATTTAGTCAATCAAATTACTTATTACCTTAACAAAAATATAAAAACAATCCATTTAAACTAGATAATTAAGTCTTAATTTAGTATTTAATATAAAATAATTACGACCTTAGGAGACGGAAAATACATTGAATTAATTATTTATTAAATTGACTAACAAATAGCTTACATGTATATTCAGAAATAATATACATTGCATAATTAAATATAAATTAATTAGTTTAGTGTATATGCAGAAATAGTGTATGTACAAAAATGGATATAAATTAATTATGAATAGATAAGTATATATTTTGACTGTCGTAAATGTGTGTTTGGTCAGACTACATCTTCCTTTGTTTACACGTAAGTTCATGTGTGGTGGATAAAAGATCCTATTATATCAACAGTCAACACGGTTTTCATATGCTGCTACAACATTTTTGGAAGATATGCAATATATTGCTACTATCAATTGCGTTTCATCCAAAATTAAGACTATCCTTAGTTGTTTTTATAAAATTATTGACTCTAAGATCACTACAGTCCAACAGAAATGGACTGGTAGTAGACGAAACAGGATTGCATTAGTTATGTTATGTTATTAGGCTCATGTCACATAGTATGAAGATTGGAGAGAAGATAATAATAATGAATACTTTGAGCGAGGAGAATGATACGACCCACTACAGGAAACACAAAAAGGATGAATACTACCTTATTTTGTTTATTTGTTATGAATAATTTTTTGGTATAACTATTTATTAGTTTTTCGTAGACATTAATATTTCATATCGCTTTATATATCAATTATTTTCATGTAATGTTTCGTAACTCATCCATTTTTTAAATGTTAATTTGTTTTAGTACACCACTTTAAAATAATTATTTAAATTAAACATACGTAGGTATCTATTCTGTTCGAAATAGAGGGGAATCTAATGATAAGGATATCGAATATGAAGGAATTGATACTTTCAAAATAAATTCCCCATGCATTATTCTAGCCGTAACTTTAAAAATAAATTACCCACGAATTATTTTTAGCCGTATGAAGTAAATTTCTTGGAAACCAAATAAATAGTGGATAGCTTTCCGTAGTATTCTGACTGTTCATTACTTGATCCGATCCAATATTACCTCTGATTGGAACTATGAAGTACGTGACCAGAATACTGTAGGAGTATATTCTTATCTATTTTATTACGGTCCCATGGACAATAATCATATATACTTATTGATACACCAGCACCCACATAAATTTACGTTATTATAATTTGTCAGATAGTTTCGCTGAAGCTGTACTTTATAAAAACTTTGGTATATCGCTTTTCTTATGCCGGATAAGCATGTTTTTTAATCTATTGACTGTAAAAAACGCATTCTAGTTTTATAACATAAGTGTTTTATAACATAACTACAAAGTCTGAATTTAAGAATGGTATAAATTAAATGCACTTATCTAATTACTTTCATTACCATTTCGTCATCGAAAGTGTGAATAACAACAGTGATCCAAAACGTTACTAGGGACTCACGCAATTGTTACGTGATTTCGTTTGTCGATTCCCAGAAACCTGTTACATATTTGATTTATTTTCAAAATGGATTTCCAAGGACATGGTATGTACATATTTTTTTTATTTTATTTACAATTTTAATATTGTTTATTTTGATGAAATTTGACTGCTACGTGATATACCTTTTTTATGTAATTGTTTTAATTTTTAATTTAATACATGTCGAGTTTTAGTTTATATTCCTCCATATTTCCGTAACAAACGTTTTATATACGTTAGGTAAGACCTCATTCTTCATGAGTTCACTTGAATTCGTTCCCCGTTTTTCCCCCTTTTAGAGCAATATGGGTGTTACGTGAAAATAATCTCTTTGTAGCACTTAGCTACGCACATGAATTAACACTGAATGTCTTTTGTTTTGCATTTATTTACTAAAAATTTTGTTTTTATTGCAGGTTTAAGTCGGGTCAGTCCGACAACTGTGTGCAAAGAGACGAAAATACGATATACGAGGTGACGAAATTCAAAAATCACTTGCTCGTCGATAGTTTCAACAAGATACAATTTATAAACCATTCACACTGCCAGAAAATCTTTATAACAGCACTTCAAACAAACAAACATTCAATATGTTAGTAGTACTTATTGAGCGCATGTTAGGCAGGTAGCTTAGCAGTGAACTTTTATTCTCAGTCACTACGAATATCTATTTTTTAACACTTCCAATATGCGCTCTTGAAGTGGCATGCGTCTCAGAAATGTGATAAATAAAGAGATCTTCCGATTAGATGAATAATTACTTGATTTAGTCTAGTATGCGATCCAGAAATATACGACAACTTATAAAGACGCATAACCCCACTTTCTTAATACGCTCTGCGGTCAAGATAAGATCCTATAAATCGTGAGTTAAACGTTTACAAAAATTATCTTGGTCGTTGTCTTGATAAACTGCTACGACGTAGATAAACTTGTTCGTGATAATATTGCTATGGTCTCTCCCACCACAATGTTATCCAAGAAGATTACTATATCAATGTATACAGTTTTTTGTTTCATAATTCCGTTTGAAAGATAATTAAATGTTCTTATCAACTTGTTTTTGCCGCAATAATTTCTACAGAAATTTTAATCTTGTTAATAGTTTAATCTTCTAGAAGTCTTTTCATGCTTCATCCTAATTCAATATCTAACAATACAGTCTACGATCTTACGAGTCCTATTCATTAAGTTTCAAAATGTAATACGCATAGTATTTGTATGTATTTCTTATAAGCAATACTTATACTGAGGACAAATTATATGAAAACGAATTTTGCAATAAAAATATTATATTATAACGTAATTTCAAGTTATGTATAGTTGGCATGTGATGTCAAGCACCTGTTGGCGCTGGCAACACTGTATACCGGATATGACGTTTTCTACTCGAGCCAAGGGACACATGTTCGCATGGAGCAGTGGTTACTTGGATTTCGGCCGCGTTACCGAACGGCTATATAACTACTAGTGTGTTAATTAATTACTTATCATTTTTGAGAAAATGTAAAATAGCGATACACAACTGGTTTACCCGTTTAAGCTACCGAACATTTTAGTAGTTGGAAGATTTAAGGCATGAACTGGTGATGGATATCCATTGTGAACACCACCACTGGTACTTAAACAACATAGCGATACACGACTGGTGTAACCGGTAAAGCCACCTAAGTTTGATAAATCACTGAAAACTGTGAACGTGGCGATATGCATCCCAGTTGTGAGGGATAAGCCACAGGGTAAGGTGTTCTGAACGTGGCGGTATGTATCCCAGTTGTGAGGGATAAGCCACAGGGCAAGGTGTTCTGAACGTGGCGATATGCATCCCAATTGTGAGGGATAAGCCACAGAGCAAGGTGTTCTGAACGTAGCGATATGCATCCCAATTGTGAGGGATAAGCCACAGGGTAAGGTGTCTTGAACGTGGCGATATGCATCCCCGTTGTGAGGGATAAGCCACAGTGTAAGGTGTTCTGAACGTGGCGATATGCATCCCAGTTGTGAGGGATAAGCCACAGGGTAAGGTGTTTTGAACGTGGCGATATGCATCCCAGTTGAGAGGGATAAGCCACAGGGTAACGTGTTTTATGAAACGTTACTTGCGATATGACTACACGCCCGAGGACGAATGTTGCTGGCAACACTGTATACCGGATATGCGTTATCTACTCGAGTTGGGGGAGCCAAGGGACACAGGTGTTCTGAACGTGGCGATATGCATTCCGTAGCGTAATATTTGCATCCCAATTGTGAGGGATAAGCCACAGGGTAAGGTGTTCTTGAACGTGGCGATATGCATCCCCGTTGTGAGGGATAAGCCACAGGGGTAGGTGTTCTCTGAAAACGTGGCGATATGCATCCCAGTTGTGAGGGATAAGCCACAGGGTAAGGTGTTTTGAACGTGGCGATATGCATCCCAGTTGAGAGGGATAAGCCACAGGGTAACGTGTTAATTTTATGAAGGTTACTTGTACTCGACTACAACGCCATTCGAGGACGAATGTTGGCGCTGGCAACACTGTATACCGGATATGACGTTATCTACTCGAGCCAAGGGACACATGTTCGTATTAAATTGCCGTAACTTTAAAAATAAATTACCGACGAATTATTTTTAGCCGTATAAAGTAAATTTCTTGGAAACGAAATAAATAGTGGATAGCTTTCCGTAGTATTCTGACTGTTCATTACTTTAAAATATGTAGAAAACTATGTACATTACTTGATCCGATCCAATATTACCTCTGATTGGAACTATGAAGTACGTGACCAGAATACTGTAGTAGTATATTCTTATCTATTTTATTACGGTCCCATGGGCAATACTCGTATATACTTATTGATACACCAGCACCCACATAAATTTATGCTATTATAATTTCTCAGATAGTTTCGCTTAAGCTCTACTTTATAAAAACATTGGTATATCGCATATCCTATCCCGGATAAGCATGTTTTTTAATCTACTGACTGTAAAAAACGCATTCTAGTTTTATAACATAAGTGCGATAAAAAGACATTACTAAGTTACCTGAGCCGATAATTATATTATAGTATATAATTATCTTAATAGCCTTCTTCCTTAACCTCACAAGATATATTTTAAAGGAGCATAAAATGAATAAACTTGAATAAAATGGCTTATGCACCATACGAAAAAAAATTCGAAATGTCACTTTTACGAAAACGCAATAACAATGCTAAGCGAAAGCACAAATAGGTCACTCCATTTTGTATATTCAAAAATAGTGAGGAATTTAATGGAAATAATTATAAATAATTCAATTTATGTATTTCGGAAAAACGTATGAAAAACATTTAACACGCAGTTGCGCATATCATAGTTGCGGCAGGCAAATTTTTTTGGGATATTTTTTAAACCCCGAACAAGTTCGCTTTGTTGAATATTGTACGTGTCACATATACATGTCGCTCTGTTCAATAATGAAAACTAGTTATTGCAATTTTTTTTTTCAATAGCCAGTCACAAAATTCATAGTTGTTGTTTTGAGAAATACGCAAAGTTCGTCAAACCAAATAAATTTCACTAAGTCTAAATATAATCTGTTTAGTCAAGCCTACGTTTGTCGTCCAATTGTCGCCACGGGTTAAAGTAAATTTCTCAAACGTCATCACGAATTAGGCATTAATGATTAGTAAAATAAACTCGCGATTGCGACTTAGGTAGAGCTCAATTATTTAATTTCAGATTTTTTACAAGCAATATTCATTTTATATTTCAATATTAGAAATGATTTCAATAATAATAATACGTTGAAATATAGTTTACATTACAAGTGAATAATGAATAGTACACGTTAATAATTACCAGTTCCATATGCTTGCTAACGGAGAGAGAATAAACTGACTTTGTCAAATACCTTTCTTCCTCATTAGTCATAAGTTCATTGAGCTACACGAATGGTCCATTGCCACTTGGCATAAAATCGATAGTGGGCGCATTATAATAAACTAGCTGCTGCCCGCGGCTACGTCTGCGTAGAATAATAGGCTGAAGGCGTAACATTCAGACAGAAAGACAGATATACATAAAAAATGTATATAAATTAGAGCCTATGTGTTATTCTGATGTATAAGCTATATTATTGTAAAGTTTCGTTAGAATCCATTCAGTAGTATTTGCGTGAAAGAGTAACAAACATCCATCGATACATATAAACTTTCTCTTTTATAATATTAGTATGGAAGTATGGATATCTACCAAACTATATCAAACTCTCTGTATGTGTGGCGTGAGTTTTGTGACATATTTAGACATGTTGTATAAAAATGTAAACATTTGATGACAAGTAACTCCGATTTTTCCTGAAGGTTACATAATATAGCAGCTGGTCAAAACGCTTGAGTTTAGCAAATTTCGTTTGAAAGTAGCCAGCCACGATTAATTGGCTGCTCAAGTGACGGACGTGATTATGTTAAATAAACAAATGGCTGGATAAAGGCGGTTGCGCTTCGGGTTAACAAAAGACTGATGATCGACGCTCCCTTAGTAAAATTTTGAATGAAAGTTCTTTATTGCTTCAATGGCATGATCCTGTTCTGTTCGTTTAAATTCTAAAGTCGAAATGACAGTAAAAATCATTCCGTTCAGTTCGGGCTCAAATAAAACCAATTACAAAAAATCGGTAACATACTTTACGGATAAATAAATACATAAATAAATAAATATTTAGGACACATTTTTACACAACTAGTTCTCAAGTCCCAAACTTTTTACACAAACTACGCTTGTACTATAGGCGCTAGATAACTGACAAACATACTTAAACATACTTTTTTGTTAATAAATACATGTTATAGGTATAATATATAATAATAATACATATATAAACACCCAGACACTAGGAAAACACTATGTTCATGTTCATCACACAATATTTTTCTACTAGTTGGGATCGAGCCCACACAATGGCGCAGGAGGCAGGTACTACGCCAGTCGTTTCTTTTTCTTCTTCTTCTTTTTCAGCAGCATACGCCTCTCCAATTTTATTCCATTTGGCACGACTCTTTGTTTCCCTTGTCCAGACTGGGCCTGCTGTCTCCTTTATGTCATCGGACCATCGGGCTGGTGGTCTGCCCACACTTCTCCTGCCTAGTCGGGGTCTCCACTCCAGAACGCGCTTGCGCCAACGTTCCTCTTTTCTTCGGCACATGTGTCCGGCCCAAGCCCACTTTAACTTCGCTACTCGGTGGCCCACGTCGACCACTTTCGTGCGACGTCTGATGAGCTCGTTCCGGACTTGGTCCTGTAACGTTATGCCGAGCATGGCTCGCTCCATGTTGCGCTGCGTCACCTTGAGCTTGTGGATCAATCCAGCAGTCAGTGTCCATGTCTCTTTTCTCTTTCTTTTTAATGTTGTATAAAAACTTCAATACTATGACACGGTAACGTTTAATAGGTTAGGATGCCTCACTTTGTAGTTTTCATTACTCGGTAGCAATTTGTGAGTATTTTTGCTTTTCTTAATGATAACTAAACCATGCTATCGGTACTATAAATATTTTTAAATTCAATATTACTAACAATACAGTGTAAATGAATTTTTTACCATTATCTATAGACAAATAAATTTACTAGTGCAAAGATATTTTCTATAACTACCACTGTCGGTTCTGGTTGACTTTTGTTACAAAAAAAATTTGACTTACAATCTCTATGCTTGGCGAACATTTTTAATTAATTTAAAGTATTTTCTTGTACACGAAACATGGAAGCATGGAGCTTCAATATAAGATATAAGCTTCAAGGTACATATTGATCTTGATATTCATTGGTTCTTCCACACATCAAATAAACTTCTAAACTTAGCTCATTTATTAAAGAAACAGGTAGTGCATAATTGAATTTATGCACCCAATCTATGCTTTAGCGAGACGACAATGATAAACTCGTTTATGCGTTAAGATACCGTAGTTTAATTAAAGCTTACTTAATAGACGTTTATTCATGGTACCGACCTGACTGGGACCTCATTCTATAAAACGCGCTTGAATGTCTGCCTGCTTCATCAATTGAACTGTTCTATTTGAATAAAATCTTTCCGAACAGTGTTGGAAAAAAAATTAAAGTTTTCAATTTCACTCACTCTGAAAAAGCATTTTTTAAATGAGGCAATTCAACGATACAATTTTGTTGAACAAACATAATTTACGGGCCAGTGAGGGCCGCCTTTTTAGGGTTTCGCACCTTAAAAAGTAAAAAAAGAACACTTTCTTCTCCGCCTGTATGTCCGTGTGTCACCACCGAATTTCTCAGGAACAGGTGCACCTAGCATGATGACGTTTGCAACAGATACTGCGGTCTTTATTTCCTATAAGGTGTATAAAAATCATTTACATTTCAACCCGTTGCGACCTATTTTCAAAGTAACTGGCAAACCAATGAGTTGCGCTTCTACTAATTCCATAAAAATATAATTTGGACAGAAGTAATGGAATATTTAGGGTTTCAAACGCGCGTGAGAAATCAAGAAGCGTTAAAATTGTACCTTCCCCACTCGCCTGTGCGGTCAATATATCATCTACGACCGCTATAAGCGCAGTGGTAGTGCTGTGCTTTTTTCGGAATCCAGACTGCAACTTAGGAAGGATATTATTTGATTCTAGGTACTCTGTTAGCTGATTACATGCAAGCGTTTCAATAACTTTAGAAAGGCACGGTAGGATGCTGATAGGCCTAAGATCCGACATATAAACAGGGTTACTAGTTTTAGGTATAGGTTTCACGATTGCTTTTTTCCAGAGATCCGGGTAGGTATGTGTCGCAAACGATGTATTAATTATACGTGTTATTTCTGTAATAGCATCTTTAGGTAATAACTTTAACATATCAAGTGAAATGCCATCGCATCCCACTGCATTAGACCGCAGAGAGTTTACAACTTTTAACAACCTGATCTTCTGAGACTTCTTTGAAATGAAAAGAGCTATCATTAGAGCCATTAAATTCAAAGAAAGTGAGAAGGGATAATGAAACATCATTATTTCCAGGAATATTCAAAAAATGATCGTTTAAGGCATTAGGGTCACTAAAATGAGATGGTAGTGAGGAATCCTTACTTTTTATTTGTACGTGTTCTTTAATATGTTTCCACATTATTTTTGGTTGCTTTAGTTTGGAGTTAACATAAAATTTGAAATAGGCAGTCTTTTCTGAAAATATCGCTTTACTTACTATTGATTTTAGTTCCCTATAATAATCCTTATGTGGAGTAAGTTTAGTTTTGCGAGCTCTGGCTTGTGCTTCGTTACGCGTCCTCATCATACATCTTATGTTATACGTTATCCAGGGATAATATTTTTTTTTATATAAACAGTTTTAGAAGGTGCGTGAGCATTGAATATATCTAATACAGTGTTATTAAAAGAGTAAATCATATCGTTTATGTTATTAGACGATGCACAGTGCCAGTTGATATGTATTAAACATTGTTTAAAGATATTTATGTCCATTTCCCTCAAAGGTCTATATGTGATGCACTTAGGCTGAAACTTAGGCTTAGAAATATTAAGCTCACATACAATAAAAGCATGACTACTGAGGTCATAAATATAATCTACTTTTATGTATGACACTGATGCATCTGTACAAACAATGTCTAAGAGTGTCTCGCTGTGTTCTGTAAAATGTGTAGGTTCCTCAACATATTGCACTAGGTTATGACACATTAGGAAGTCTGACAGCATTTTGGTACTGACACAATTTTTATTTAAAATGTCGATGTTAAAATCTCCGAGCAGTACTGTTTGATCGTAGCCTACAAAAGAACCTAAGGATTCGCTCAGCGCGTCCAGAAACAATGACACGCTTAACCAGGGGGGGCGATAAGCAGTACCGAAAATAAGGGACTTACCGTTAATTTTAATATTTAACCACATTTGCTCCACCGTGGGACAACTCGGATGCTGAATAATTCGTGATGATAAGCCCTGTCTCAGATAAAAAACCCACACCCCCACCGCGCGCACGAACCTCGGGAGGCCGGGGAACGTGTCGCAGTCGATACCCCGGCACGCAAGGCGCTCGCCCCTCCTCCCCTGCCCGAAGCCATGTTTCGTTGATGGCCATAATGTCTACCGAGTGATATGCCATAGCAGCTATGAACTCGTCGTGTCCAGTACCGAGAGAGCCAGGGTTTAAGAAGCCAATTTTTAACTTATTCGACTTAATCATTTTCATATAAATAAAACGTGAACAATATAAAATTAATAATAATCCAAAGGTAATCATGATAAATTAGACTTTGACACCACTGCTTATATACGGTTAAATATATCTCAATGTATATTGACAAACACACAACTTTACATTTTATTTGACTACTGAAAATTTTACGCCCTAATACGTTTCCGTAAATTCCCTTTATGCTGCTACACATTAAAGTATAAATATAAAATCTGTCATCATATTCACTATAATCTAAAACAAAACATAAATGCAATAACCCGAAAAGTTTAACTACAAAATAACATTGAAAAAAATTACTCCATATTTCGCTAATCTTTGCAGCCCAACAGCTTAATAAAAATTCTATGTAGCTTAATAATAAAGTGGAAACAAAATGTACTCTAAACAAAAATAAAATGTTCTTGTAATAGCTATAATATAGATGCGTACGAAAAATTACAACAAAGAGATGATTGTGATGGAAATCTGAACTGCACCCAAACAAACATCTTGCAAGAAATAAAAACAAAAAGAAGATCAGGACTCGCTCTAAACTATTCATTCCGCAAAAAAATTATTTATGTCCATTTCTGTGCGAATTCTATGACGCGGTGAGCCAGAATCACGACGCGCAAAAATACATCCGTCTCGCGTCCAAACATATTTCCATCCTTTGCGCCGTCCTTCTTCCCGTGCCTTATAAAACAGTTGCCTGTTAATTGAGGTAAGCCGCTCATTAACATAAAATCGGCGCGGCTCGGCACTTAAGTTCAAACCAGCAGTATCCGCACCTCGCCGAACACGCGCTTCATGAATTAGTTTGTCGCGTATCACTCTACGAGCGAGACGGACAACCAACGGACGCGGCCTCGGCTTATCGGTGCTGCCTGGTATTTGTTCGCGGCGTATGCCTATACGTCTCGCGCTTACTACATCGCGCTCATCCAATTCAGCGCCTATTTTGGCGGCAAGCAAAGTGACGAGGTGCAAGGGGTTTTCACCCTTAAGCTCTGTTACACCAGATATCTCGACGTCGTTTAAAAGCAATTCCTGATCCCGCTCATTAAGTCGATACTTTAACTCTGTTATGCTTTCTTCGACTTTGGATCCTCCGGGTTGGCTCGGTATATCCATCGCCTGCTGCTCGAGATATGTGACCCTTTTCTCGACGTCGATGACCTTGTTGCTTAGTTCACTAACATTGGAGTTAATGTTAGCAATTTCTTGGCGAAAAGATACCATTTCACGAGCAATAGTAGTTAACTGCTCGCGTATTAATTTTAACTCGTTTGCTAAGTCAACCTTGTCTTCACAGTGCCCTCTCTCGTTGGGTCCGGGCTGTGCGTCGCCGAACTCAGTATCCGTGCCACCGGAGCTACACGAACTAGGCGTAACAGATACATGTTTTGTTTTACAACCGCTACATTGCCATTTACCTGATACACGGTCGTCAATAGGAATACCAGCACATTTGCGATGAAATAAATGCATGCAACTCAGGCATTTTACTGAGTCCATTGTAGAAGCAAATCTTCCGCAGGCGCCACACTTATTTGCCATTTTATCGGAAAGTACCTGTAGTTTATAGCAAGTCCAAAAGATGTCACTGCACGGAGTGTTTTTGTTTTGTATGTACTTTTGTTAAATATAATTAAAATGATGTTTACAAACAAGTATATTATTTACACTGTTAAACTTGCTTACATTTAAATAATAAGTTTATTTAGGCCCTGTTCACTGCTGTTGTTTTGCAGCGATGCAATATCAAACAGCTGATTGTGTTATGATCAGCTGTTTGCTATGTGTAATTTCTATTTTGCACTTTAAAACTATTTCACTTTTAATGCACTAATGTGTCCAATAACACTACTAAAATTATCGTCCAAAATACGTGTTCACTTATTAAAAATCACTGTTTAATATTTTAAAACAATTTTTAAATTCGAGACACATGCACTCGACACATGAAGCATGAAAAGACTTGTCTAATGCGAGCGCTATTAAACTATTAACAAGTTTAAAATTTCTGTAGGAATTATTGCGGCAAAAACAAGATGATAAGAACATTTAATTATCTTTCAAACGGAATTATTTAACAAAATCTGCATAAATTGATATAGTGATCTTCTTGGATAACATTCTGACGGGAGAGACCATAGCAATATTATCACGAACAAGTTTATCTACGTCGTAGCAGTTTATCAAGACAACGACCAAGATAAATTTTGTAAACGTTTAAGTCACGATTTATAGGATCTTATCTTGACCGCAGAGCGTATTAAGAAAGTGGGGTTATGCGTCTTTATAAGTGGTCGTACGTTTCTGGATCGCATACTAGACTAAATCATGTAATGATTCATCTAATCGGAAGATCTCTTTATTTATCACATTTCTGAGACGCATGCCACTACAAACGCGCATATTGGAAGTGTTAAAAAATAGATATTCGTAGTGACTGAGAATAAATGTTCACTGCTAAGCTACATGCCTAACATGCCCTCAATAAGTACTACTAACATATTGAATGTTTGTTTGTTTGAAGTGCTGTTATAAAGATTTTCTGGCAGTGTGAATGGTTTATAAAGTGTATCTTGTTGAAACTATCGACGAGCAAGTGATTTTTGAATTTCGTCACCTCGTATATCGTATTTTCGTCTCTTTGCACACAGTTGTCTGGATACAGGCCCTTTTTAAATCTACAGTTACACTAATAACTAAAAAAAATTAAGTACATAATTCAAAACTGTCCAGTCAGGCCGTTAACATTCAAGACGTTACCCCGTAATTATAACGTGATACATAATATGTTAGGTTATTAACTTACAGAATAATTAATTCCTGCGTGAAAAAATATAATGGACTACTACTCTTATATTATATTATAATGGACTAGCAATTAAATATTTTTTTTTCACGCACAAATTAATTATTCTGTAAGTTTATTAACTTCATATGTTCATTTGAATTGTTTCTTCACTTTCTAAAGTTTGTTGTAAAGGATTGGTGTAAGCGGCCACACACGTTTCTGTTGGGTAGTAAAATGAATGTTTGGACACCGGCGTTTAACTGGTATCCTGAATTTTGGAAAAATTTCCACCACATATGTTATTTTTATCGCAATTTTAATACTATGAAACGTTACTTTTGTACAAGTCTAAGTGAATCAAGTATGGCACGCAAATGATTTGTTTGATTTAGTTCCGAAGCTATCACTAATGGAATTTTTAATATTTCAAGCGTTTGTATAGTACGTGATCCACGACGAATTAACACAATATCCATCTTTCTCAGCTGTACTGTTACTATGTATTAAGTTGATCAATTTTTTTTTTTCAAATTAAGCGGTGATCATCCTAACATTACATAGAGATATGTTATTGACCGATGTTCTAGTCCGCCAATCCGCAGTGGGGCCGCGTGGTGGACTATGCCCTGATACCCTCTGTATAAAGGAGGCTTTTTTCCAGCAGTGGGACATGTATAGGCTGTTACTTTTTTATGTTATTGGCGTTAAATCATGCTAAAATATACCAAACTGAGTTCGATATTTTCTGTAATGAAAACGTGAACATAACTTAAAACTATCCGTTGTTGATAAGGTGTTTCATATACGTGAATTGCAATCAAATGAACATTCATCTGGATAAAAGTACACTGTGGTAGGCCTACGCGACCGTCTACGCTGAAGCACGAATGGGCAGGTCCGTCCGTCAGTAGTACGACCTCACATAAGACCGGCTTAAAGTACATTATACTTCTGCGTTTCGTCTGCTGTGTGAGGTAGCCGGGACCCACTTAATTAAAAGGTGGCAATCCATAGCAATCCTACTGGTGTTGCAATTTTCCATGGGCGGCGGTTATCAATTAAGATCAGATGAACCGTCAGCTCACTTGCCACATTCTCTCATAAAAAAAAGCTTGGGTGAATATCAATGAGTAAAATTTACACCAGGCTTAACCACTTGGTCATTAAGAGTTTAGTTAATTATTTTATTTAAACTTACTTTATTAATTAGTTGTTGTTTGTTTGTTGACTCGGTATACATCGTTACCATAAAAGGAAAATTTTACTTTATTTTTGTAATTTTTATAGTCCGTGTTCTTATTTGTTAGCAAAGGTCAATACGTTTTCTGCAAAATAAATAAACTATGAACTGTACATTCTATTTAGCGTTGCGTTTGCTGTCGCAGTAATTTAGATGCGGTGTTCCGGCTTTTTGGCGCTATAACCAGCGGCTAATATGGACGAACACAGTGTTTTCAAGTATGCATAATATGTATTTATTTACAATAGAAAAGTATGTTGATAAGTTATCTAATACCCATAGTAAAGCGTTACTTAGTTTTGGACTTATTTGGACTATTAGAAAATGTTGTGTTAAAATGTGTCCTAAAAATATATACATATTATTTCTTAATATTTTCTTAATTCGTCACAGGTTGTTTAAATAATGTTTATAAAAAAATCTGAAATAATAACAACAGTAGGTAGTAACTGACCTTTCTGAATGTTCAAAGGTGTCTGGTCTGAAAACTTATACTTTCATATATACATAAATGACAGCGATATGAATATAAAAGAGAGAAATGGGACTGTCACAGGGCTTTAGATGGTTGAAACGTTATCAACGCTAGGATGTACGTGTTACATTATTTGACAATGGGATTTACGATTATATTAGGTATAAAATATGTTTATACATTTTCAATTTATTTGAGAAGGTGTTAAGTGAGCAGACGGTTAAGTGATAACGGTTGCCCATGGACATTTATACACGGTAGGGTTGCAGATGTGATTGATTTTTATAAAGTGGCTCCCGTTTACCTCACTCAAAAGACTTGACGAAGAAGATAATACTTCTACTTCACGCCGATCTTCTGTGAGGTCCCTGGACGGACCAGTTTATTCCTGCAACAGCGAAGACTGATGCTTGTGGCCTTAACTGCTGGTAAAACCTTATTTCGATTATTTTTTTTATCTCTTCGAATTTAATTATCGTTACCAATTGAATTATTTTTTTTATTTTATGTGAAAAGTTGCCAAACGAGCAGACGGTTCACCTGATGTTAAGTGAATAGCGCCGCCCATGGACATCTGCTACACCCGAGGGTTTGCAGATGCGTTGATAACCTTTATGGAAATCGGGCTACCTCACTCACCAGACGAAACGCGAAAATATTTGTCATACTTCCACTTTACGCCGGTCTTCTGTGAGGTCGTGGTACTTACCCGGACGAGCCTGCCCGTTCGTGCAACAGCCGAGGCTGCTGCGTTGCTCTACCACCGTGTGAAATATTAAAAATTATTGCGTGGTTGTTATCATAATAAGACTTTAATATTGATAATACATTGGTGTGAAAGACTTGGGCCAAGGAACGACTGACACAAATGTACGGTTTCTCGTAATATACTACCCCTCGTGAGGTTCATTGTGATCCATATAAACTTTTGATAGGCCTCAGCAAGCACGTCGCACGTAATTACGCTATCAACCCTTAACTTTTATAGCTACTTTTCAATTGCCTCACCTGATAATCCTTACTAATATTATAAACGCGAAAGTTTGTATGTATGGATGGATGTTTGTTACTCTTTCACGCAAATACTACTGAATGGATTTTAATGAAACATTACACTAATATAGCTTATACATCAGAATAAGACATAGGCTATAATTTATATACTTATTTTTAGCCTATTCTACGCAGACGTAGTCGCGGGCAGCAGCTAGTTTTAACATAATTATCCTTATGACGTCGGATTAGTAGCTAGTAGTTAGATGTGTTGGCAAATGTTTGTAGCATAGATTTAATGCTTCTTAAAAAGCATACTCTCGCCAATATTTGAGAGGTCGATTTAAAAAAAAGACAACAAACCCCTAAAAGTTTATTGTCTTTTTTTCATAAAGATGAAAAGGAAGAGTATAAATGACCAAAGCCTATGTAATGGTCGAACGCGCGTCTCCAAGTACAATTTACTTTTCTTTTAAACATTTGAAAAAGTTCAAGGACAAATTTGTAAAGCATTAATGAAAATAATGGAGTCGTGGAACTGCTCATCAAAGGGATAATATTTTACCATAAGTTTCTTGCAGTTATTGAGGCTTTTTAAAACATTCAGACCCTAGAAAAACATTATGTTCTTCACACAATATTTTTCCAGTAGTGGGGATCGAACCCACACAATCTGGTGCAGGAGGCAAGAGGCAGGCTTTACCAAGGGACCATCAAAGTAAGACATTACACAAGCAATAATCCCGTGCAGCAAATCTACATGCTGAACTTTTAATCGAAAGAGTTTGAGGACTCTAGGATTTCCATCTCGCGATTGCCTAGAATATTACGGTGAAGTTTAGCGAAGTCTTAAAGACGTTACAGAAGTTCGTTCGTGCTCTGTACAAGTTTATATCGTTAACAAAAAGCGTTAATTATATTCATTAAACAAATAGACGGTCGTTATATAAAAAGATTGACAGAAGAATGAGACAGACATTGGTAATAAATGTGTCTTTTGAGCACGGATTCGTATATAGACTGTTGCACTGCGTTGCAAATATCTAGAAGATTTTTTAGAAAAAGATACATTTTATTGGATATAATCTTTTTAGGTAACCAAAACAACTGAACATATACTGACACACAATCATGAGTTTCTATTGATATTTTTTGGTGTTCTATTAAAGGAACTAGAAGGGTTTATTACTAAGAGTCCGCTGTCTGTCTGTCTGTCTGTTCGTCTATCACCAGGGTGTATCACATGAACCGTGATAGTTAGCCCACCGTGGGCTTAACTTCTTGAACTCTTTGACTCTCTTGTTGTACACACGTGATGTTAAGTGATAAGAAATAATTCACTGCAATTTTTAATTTGCTAAACGACGCACACCAATTTAACGTCGGATTTGTTGTAAAAGTCGTCCAAGAACAGGCTCGACTACCTGAAACGAAAACATTTTTTATTGTGTAGTTTTTATAAAAATAATTATAAATAGGTATTATAAATATATAAATTTATTTATACTGAAGGGACTCAACGTCATTATTAATTTTTGGAAAATAGGTATTATAAATATATAAATTTATTTATACTGAAGGGACTCAACGTTATTATTAATTTTTGGAAAAAAATACCTTAAAGGGAATTTTAAGTAACAATGATACGATATTTCACTTAGTTAATCACTCAACTAAAATGGTTTCTTTTATACTGATCTGTATTAAGCCCTCAAAGGGAAAATTTAACAATGAGTCAATCTTTGTAATCACAACATTTTAAAGGATTCGCAACGAAAACTATCAATTGATTTTTTTTAATGGGTTAGGTAGTACTGTACCCTAAAGATATTTCATAGAACATTGGTAGCTCAGAATCACAGTAATTTCCTAGAATATGTAACTTCAAGTGACGCTAATAACCTAGGTTTATAACTTTGATAACTACAATTTTATCACATATCAAAAATTCAGCGACCGGATTATTTGATTGTACCTTAAGCAAACGCCAGTCGGTCTTGTCATCAAACAGTTTGTTGACTGAATTTTTATGGGAGATGTTCCCCATTCCGCGTACATATATATGCGTAACTCTTATTCTACTCAATAAATAAACAAATAATGTATCTGGTATAACTATGTGCAAGCAGGCAGTGGATACATCATTTGACCCGAAAAGGAAAAGTGTGTGATGTCCACATGTTTTATGCATGAAGCTGTTTACCTGAACTATATCTTACAATTATGGCAGAATGAAAATGATTTTTTCTCAGTTTAACATCAGAATGTAACACGAACTTTTCGCCATAGATTTTACAGACACACAATTCGCGTTATTAAGTACAACCGAAGCTTTGAAAAACTATTATTAACACAAATTTTATTCTCTGCTATCGAATAAAGTCTCAAACTATACGACTACAGTTTAGCAATACGGCAGATTGATAAAATAAAATAGCTACGTAAATCCTATAATGATACTTGTTTACATGCAAATCCTGCACACCATCTTTCACGTAGGGTGCTGAGAATTATTTGCGGAATTTAGCATTCATGATTAAGGTTTACATGATTAAGTTCACAGTACGTTGCTTCTTTGTTTGAATTTCAGTCATAATTTTTTTTATGTTTACATAAAAACATTTGACTTATATGCTTGACTTGGTTCGGTCGCTGCTGAATAATTCGTTACCATTTGCGGCCAGTGCGGTGGATATAAATCTGAATAAATCGTGACACAATCCTGGCGTTGTTTTGTTCTGGGCAAAATTGCAAAAGTACGGAATGGTCAAAAGTAGCTGCTAATTCTGCCATCTGATACAAATGCCAATAGCTTTGAAATGGAAAATAAATGCAACAATAAATTTGTGTGGACTAGTCAGAGGCCGTATGTCCTCGACTCTGATTGAATTCCGACTCTGATTCTCAGTGAATTGAGATTAAAGAATCGATCGATTGATCAATTTACAATAATTTGAAAAATTCAACAGGAAAATCAGGGTTGAGAAAATCGTTTTTATTTTATGTAAATATTATGTATCTCTAGAACAAATTAAAAACTATTTACAAATTGTTCAGCGAATAACGCAGCTACACGACTAAGTTAATTCCTAAGTTAATAACAGTCTTGTAAAAACTTTATAAAAATGCTTCAAAGGAAAAGCTTATCTTGCCACCAGACTCGACCATTTAATAGGCTTAGATCGTTTGTGAATTCATTTTCAATGATAAACAGTTGCCCAGACGAGTGAGTACAATTTTATTTTTTGTTGAACGATGTTTATCCTTTCAGTCCGTAGACTATATAAAACTTGAGTTCTTTGTACTGTTGTTTGATGTAAAGCATGTACACTAGACGACGCCGACGCATTACTAAAATGCAATAAAACGAACGTAGATAGATATCAAGATGATTAGTCGGTAAAGAGTCAGGGCGCGAAACCAGATGACGCAGGCAGCAGCACCGAAAGTTTTTGTATTTATCTACAATTTACTATTTAAAACTTCATTAGGTGCCAAGAACATGTGGAAGGGTTATGTTTCCAAGAGCTTGATTGACTCTAGTGAGGTATAATTATGGATATTCTTTTATTAACAAACCGAGGGAGATTTTGGGCCCTCAGGGTCGAAGTATTGGAACCCAAAATAGCCTTTCACTGTGTTATACATTGGCTGATAGTAATAAGAACCGCCCGAGATGGTTACGTTGTATTCGCCCTGCTCGTAGGCCAAACTCAGTATGTTGAAAATTAACACTACTTCTGTATGAAGTGTTCTTAGCTTCCAGCTATCGCCCTCGATGGCTCTTGATTACAGGTCAGGATTAGTTTATTTTGCTGCGTTTACCTACAGATTGTTTAATTTCAGCTCTCTCGGATAAACTGTTTTATTTCTCTGAAGTGATCGCAATACGTCGGGTTCTTTGATATCACCTTACACCATTTGCAACGTTAAAGAATTAATGTTATTTAATTATACCGATTAATAACGTTATTTGATCGTCTCCTTTTATAATTTACTTAGCTGCAGCGGTTGCTCTAGGTGACATTATTATAAACTTATTTCGTCAGGCGAAACATTTTATAATAAACAGTGTCTACATCATCCATAACGTATTTATCTACTTCGCATACTGCGTCGCTATTTAATCACTATTAAGATGTAAAAGAAAGAAAGAAAGAGATTTATTAAACTCATAAAACATACAATTCATACCAGATATTGTATAAATGTAATCGAATTAAATATATAACTATTAAATAACTAACGTTGTAGAAGGAGAATGTTTTATTCCTTTAAATAGCGAATGATGGTAGATCACCGGCTCCATTAAGCTATTAAGTTCCTGAAAGAATTTGCCTTTGAACTTTTTCCAAATGTTTTTCTATAAAATTTAGCATTACGCCTCGGGCGTCTGCCCGTTTCATAGGCCTTTTATAAATTTGTTTCATCACTACATATTATAAAACAAAGTCGTCCCGCTGTCTGTCTGTCCCTATGTATGCTTAGATCATTAAAACTACGCAACGGATTTTGATGCGGGTTTTTTTACGAGATAGAGTGATTCAAGAGGAAGGTTTATATGTATAGTACATTGTACCCGTGCCAAGCCGGAGCGGGTCGCTAGTATATTATAAAAGAAAAAATATAATCAAGGTTAACACTACCAATTCATGAACACTCACATGCGTCACTCAGAGGGGATGGGCACAGATTACCGAATTATTAGGACTTTTACTATCGTCTATTTCACAGATTATAGCTGGTCGGCTTTTCTCTTTCATGTAAATGGACTTTTTCACTCAAAATTTTTCAATGTCTCTCAAATCTATAACATAGATTGAAGACCCGGTAACATACTTTGATCTTTGCAAATTTAAGTTTCATATTTCATGATGGTTAGTGATACGCGGGAATGTCACAAGGATTAATACGAATAATCTTTACCAGATTGTGAAAGATTTGAAAAAAATTATGGCCCTGATTCTCGAAAGCCACAAATTTAAACTCATTTTTTTTCTGACGCGAATTTTATTGAATGTTTATGAAACAAGGATTTGGTTTAAAAAAAAGTATGCAAAATAAAAATCAAAAATCAAAATCATTTATTCATCGACATAAGAAACTTACATTTCATCTATCGATAGTCATATTTTTTTTAAATCTACCACCGTTTCGTAATGAGGTTCCTCTAGCGGAGAAGAAACAGGAGAAAGAAACTCCGTAGGTATCATCTTTTTTGTAATTCATTTTTTTATTCTTAAAATAATTATAATATTATACAACCGATATTTTTTCCTTTTAGAAATAGCTTGGGCGCGATCAACTCATTCCCAGGGGTTATTGTCATTAATGTATTCATTTGTATTATAATAAACCTTTTTATAAAGTTTTTCTTTAATAAATTTCTTAAACCTGTTAATAGGCAGATTTTGCGCATTTACTGGGATTTTGTTGTAAAAGCGTATACACCGCCCCATAAACGAGTTACTTACTCTATGGAGTCTAGTAACTGCATGTATAATAATAATAATAATCCCGTTAATATTTTAAATTTCACAACTGTGTCTTAATTGCCATACTTGGATAAGCTTCTCAATATGTTTAACGACAGTGATGAAGCTACATCTGTGTGTGTGACTAGATATTGCCACGTGTGTATGCAAGGCCACAGTATGATCGCATGACGAATTATACCCTAATGCTTTCTGAGGAAGCCAATGTTCAGTAGCAGGTAATAATATATACGAGTTACTGTTTGACTATATTTGGATTTCATTTCCCACCAGTGACGAAAGTGGTTATCATACAGTGACTATCCTAATAAAATAATATTCATTGCTAATTAATTCCACATAGTCGTATAATATACGAGGTGCTGTTTGACTATAGTTGGATTTCATTTCCCATCTGTGACGGAAGTGGTTATAATACAGTCATGATCCTGATAAAATAATGGTTATTAATTCATTATCTATTGTAATGTAACCATGTTCAGTATAAGATTATAAATTGTAAGTACAGACTAACTATCCAGAATGTTAATGGATGTGATGTTCGCGGAATGTAGTTTTACCAAAACGAATGGTACTGTCATCCTTTGTATAAATAGATTAATCACTCATGTTTGGACAGTTCCCAGATTTTCTATAATTTTTTAATAACAGTTACAAGGGAACATTTATTACATAGACAACATCTGTTTATGGAATAAATGTTCCCTTGACGTGCGAAATCTATTTCAACATGAGTACAAATTCATAAAAGATCTTAGAGGTATCTATGGATGCAATCAAAGCGAGACGTATTGTTACTACAGAAATTCTAACTACTTAATGCCGTTTACTAACCGATCAGCAATTAAAAAAAACATAGGCAGTCTCATGGAGACTGCCGACAGAAGTAAAAACGTAAAACAAAATCAAAATTAAAATTGTTTAATGTTTAATTCTAAGATAATAATAGTATTTATATCATATGCTGTATCGTAATTCTCACGATACAGACATCACCAATAAGTATGTCTTCTTAGTTTTGATAATATCGTTATACGATTTACGGTGGTAGAGCCACGCAGCAGCCTCGGCTGTTGCACGAATGGGTAGGCTCGTCCGGGTAAGTACCACGACCTCACAGAAGACCGGCGTAAAGTGGAAGTATAATACTTTCGCGTTTCGTCTGGTGAGTGAGGTGGCCGGAGCCCAATTTTCAAAAGGTTATCAACACATCTGCAACCCTCGGGTGTAACAGATGTCCATGGGCGGCGGTATTCACTTAACATCAGGTGAACCGTCTGCTCGCTTTGCAACTTTTCACATAAAATAAAGAAAATAAATGAATAATTGGTGCGCACACATTATCGATAACATTTGTCGTCAGCGCCCCCGCCCTTTGCCGTTTGAATAAATGAGCTGAGTTAAGCTTTCATGAATAATTTAACAACGTTACGTTACGATATGCTCCGCGATCAAAGCGAAATAAGAACGCTGAACAGTACCGTACAACATGTTAATAGGACTGTTGCTTTGAAAAAATGTAGAGGTAAGTCCATTGAGCAATAGCATTATTTAATGTATTACACTTTTAAGCTCGTCACGATTTAACAAGATTTACGTGTGTTGTAAGGAAATTTTAAACGTAAGTGTTTATGGGCAAACCTGACCCAAATTCTTGTGTGTATCCGCATTTAATTTTTTTATAAAAGTTTTTTTTCACGCTGGCTTGTGATGTTTGTGTCTTCTTTAATTAGAATAAAAATAAAAAAGGATAGTAACAGTCAAATATGCAGGTTTCCTCACGATGTTTTCCTTCACTGCTTAGCACGTGATAGGTCAGCACTTAAAATTAACAATATCATTGGTGCCGGCACCGGGGATCAAACTCGGGTTGCTCGTATTATCAATTATGTCATTATACGTATGATAAATGATTATATAATTATACGTACTGAACTAGCGACCCGCCCCGGCTTCGCAGTAGTGCAATATATTATACATATAAAACTTCCCCTTGAATCACTCTATCTAGTAAAAAAAAAACCGCATCAAGATCCGTTGCGTAGTTTTAAAGACTAAGCTTACATAGGGACAGACAGACAGCGGGACGACATTGTTTTATAATACAGGTAAACGGTTGTTACCAGATAGATACTATTCACGGAGGTCGAGTAACACAGAAGCTCCTGCCGGTGCACTAATTGAATGGCAAGTAGGGAAGTACCGCAACCTTACTGAATATTAACAGCTTTTTTGCTAAAGCTCGGTGGAAGCTTTAAGATCAGTGTGAAGTGGAAGGATAGTAATTTCTTTGTTTTTAGGGTTCCGTACCCAAAGGGTAAAATGGGAACCCTATTACTAAGACTTCGCAGTCTGTCTGTCTGTCCGTCTGTCACCAGGCTGTATCTCATGAATCATGATAGTTAGACAGTTAAAATTTTAACAGATCATGTATTTCTGTTGCCGCTATAAGAACAAATACTAAGGAAAATAATAAAAAAGTTATTTAATTAGGGCTTCCATATAACAGACATAATTTTTTTGCCTTTTTTATACATAATGGTACGGAACTGGTATAGATAATGGCGCCAGTCTGACTCGCACTTGGCCGATTTTTTAATATTATTTACGATTTTTTTTAATTTATGAAGAATGTTCTTTGATTTTTAATTCGTTGACGAAACAATGGAACAGCGAATCGGAATGGTTTTTGGAAAAGGGATACTAAATGGTACGAAAGTTCGACTATTCTTTATCCTCGTAAAATAGATACTTTATTATATATTCTTTATTGAACACCAAAAAAAAAACATAAAAGGAAATGTTACAGAACTATAAACTTAAGAGAGGTAACAATAAGGCGATCTTATCGCTAAGGAGCGATCTCTGCCAGACAACCTTGTGGTTAAAAATATTTATACTTTCTAGGTGATACATCTTAAAAGTTATTTTGAAATTACCTACTCACATTTTGTTTAATGGCAGCTGAACGGATTTTTTTCAATACTTATTTATTTATTTGTTTAAATATTTATTGTTTAGAACCCAACTTAAGGCTAAACAAAAGGCAAACTTAATAAGCATTATCTTCCAGTCGACCCTGGCAGCAGGTGCAAAACAAAATATGTATCAAGGTCTTATATGTTATATGTACTAGCTTACTTATATGTATACTGACTAGTCTTATATGTATATCCGGCAAACGTTGTTTTGTGGAATTCAGTAAAATCCGTTCTTAGTTCAACTCTACTCGGCGAAAATAATATTCCTACCAAACGAGTCTCTATACCTTAAGAGTAACTTGACGTGATGAGTCAATTATCGGTGATAATCTCTTATATATATAGGATGTAATATATAAGAAAGTGACCTTTCCTATTGCGATTTAAAATATATGAACCCTCTAATTAAGCGGTGACGATCATAACTTCATAAAGTTTTCTTCAACTATACGTAACGGTATTGCTTAAATGTGTGACATTATTCAGATCATGCAACTTATAATGTGGGGTATGTGGGGTAGGTGGGGTAGGAAGGGTTAAGCTCATGATCACTGTTTAAAGTGTATGTAAACGAGCTTATAGAGGAGCTATGTAGCACTGAAATTGTTTGTTTCACAGATGCTTTGAGCGTTAACAATATCATTTGCGCAGATTATATAGTGCTTCTGACTGCATCTGTCTGTAGCTTGCACGATTCAATTACAATTTGTGATGCGTGTGTCTCTCATGGTCTGGCGCATAATCTATCAAATAGCCATATTGACTTTGGGGCTGGGATCTCTCTGATGTGCTGAATGTTTGAAGACCACGGTTTTCTCTTGTTCGTTTGCCTGCTCCTCCATAAAATAAAACTGGCCATAAAATAAAGCATTCGACACCTGTAACACAACAACAACACTGGCAGGGCCACGCGGCAGTGTTAACTGTTGCAAGTATGGGCAGGTCCATCCGGGGAAGTACCACGACCTCACAGAAGACCGGCGTAAAGCAGAAGTTACTACACTACTGCGTTTCGTCTGGTGAGTGAGGTAGCCGGGGCCCACTTTATTTAAAGGTGGCAATGTATTTGCAAAACCCTATTGCAAAGGTTATTACTTAACATCAGTTGAACTGCCAGCTCGTTTGCCGCTTTCTCACTTCAAAAACCTAATAAGATAGTTTTAAATTAAAAAGTATTACCCATCCCTGTACACCATTATTATTCTACACCATGATTTGCTACTTCGTTTATATACATATATCCTGGACATAAAACAAACAACTGTACATTTCAGCTTGCACCACATTTGCGGTTGCAATCATTCAAGCGCGGTATTCCGGCGCTGTAGTGATAACTAGCTACCAGCGTTGGTTAAATTATCGCTGCCCTCTATTAATAACGTTCTCGCAACACACTGTTTACACCGCCAGAAAACAAAACACACTACCACTTATACTATGGTCTCATCCATGTTTTACTGTTTTATTAATTCTCTTTAATTTGCATTTCTACACAAAATTTGTCATCAATTTATTTTTCGAAATTAATCTAGTAATAGGCCCTTTCCATTAAGGTAGCCTTTTTTTTTTTTTATGGAGAAAAGGGGCAAACGATCAGGAGGCTCACCTGATGGTAAGTGATTACCGCCGCCCATGAACACCTGCAACACCCGAGGGCTCACAAATGCGTTGCCGGCCTTTTAAGAAAGAGTACGCTCTCTTTTTGAAGGTTCCCAGGTCGTAACGGTTCGGAAAGACCGGCGGCGGCAGTTGGTTCCACAGAGTGGTTGTGCAAGGCAAGAAATGCCTTAAAAATCGCGCTGTTGTGGAACGTTGGACATCGAGGTGGTGTGGATGAAATTTTTGGTTCTGGCGCGATGTCCGATGGTGGAATTCAGCCGCCGGGATCAATCCAAACAATTCCTCAGAACACTCCCCGTGATAAATGCGGTAGAAGATGCAGAGTGATCCAACATCTCTACGCAGAGCCAGAGGATCAAGCCGATCTGAAAGACTTTGATCGTCGATAACCCTAGCCGCCCTACGTTGAATGCGGTCAAATGGAAGAAGCTGGTAATAGGGGGCTCCCGCCCGGAGGTAAGAACAGTACTCCATGTGGGGCCGAATTTGCGCCTTATACAGGTTTAGGCGTTGGGCAGCCGTGAAGTACCGTCTCGCCTTGCTGAGCACGCCAAGCTTCTTTGAGGCCAATTTGGCCTTACCTTCCAATTGACCGCGGAACTGGACGTTGCTAGAGATTTCGACGCCAAGCATTCCGATACTAACTGTGGCAGGTAGGGGAGTGTTCTCGAAATGAGGAGTCACGACAAATGGGGACTTTTTAGCGGTTAACGCGCAAACTTGTGTCTTTTTGGGGTTGAATTGGACTAGGTTTAGTCGACCCCAGTCTGAGATTTTGGTTAACAAAGTCTCGACCTCAGACACAAGCTTGTTCCGACACTCGTAGACGTTTTCCCGAGAAATGTTAGCTCGGCCAGTGTACGAGACATCCACAGTGCTATCGTCTGCATAACAATGGACGTTGCTGATTTGCAACATGTCATTGATATGCAGAAGAAACAGAGTAGGAGGCAGTACGCAGCCTTGTGGAACACCAGCATTGACAAATTTAGGATCGGAGCATGCAACGTCGACGACGACCTTGATGCTCCGATCTGCCAAAAAGTTGGTGATCCAATTGCATAATTTCTCGGGAAGCCCATAGGAAGGCAGCTTCGAAAGAAGCGCTTTGTGCCATACCCGATCAAAGGCCTTCGCTATGTCCAGACTAGCTGCAAGCCTTTACAAAATGTTTGAAATTGTATACTTGTTTAATTATCACCTATTCTATTATGTGTTGGCAACACTAAAAGATGTGTCATTCTATGGGATATAAATGAAGGTGCACGAAGCATTCCATGGGTCTTCTTCAGCTGTCAACAAGAAGTATACAAGATAGTGCTGTCCAATCGGTATCACAGATTAAATCGTTAAAGTTGTGTTTCTTTAGTGATCTAAAAGTGAAAATAAGTAATTATACCAGTGTTATTGTTGTGCAAAGTAAAACTACGGTGATTTAATAAAAGTATTTATATTTCTACCTTCTTAGCTCGATAAAACAAAGTAAAGCTAACATATGTAAGTTAAAACATCTGCCAATAAACGATTTTCTGGTTTTAGCAAGTCTAAACCTCGATATTTCCAGCGTGTCACCACGGTCCCGACGCGATGTGGTATTTTTTTTGTAAAGGTGTATATTATTTCGTACAACATGATGTTCTCGAGTATGTATAGCGAAGGGAGCATTAATACGTTTATTTGCTTAAAAATATGCCGTAGTGACGTAAACCGGATGCGGAACTCCAAAGTAAAACCCCATATTAAATAATGCTAATGAAAATTAAAGAAAAGAAGAAATTTTGTTTATTGAATTTGCATAACCTGCTAAATTATTTATTATCAAATTTCATAAAAAAATATTCGCAAATTTGAATAAACTACTATATTGCCTTTTTAATGCCAGTACTCGTTCAATACCAAAAACTTTTAACATCAAATGTATATATTATGTCATGGCACCTGTCAATTGAAGTAACAATTAATTTTATGACGTACAAATACGCACCTTGGCGGATAATGCTGAAATTTATTGCATTAAAGATATTAAATAGAAAGAAGGGGTTATACTTGATAAAATCAGGCCTGTTTATTTTCGCGTTAATACTGAAGATAGTAGGACTGTAATATTTAGAGATTTTTTTGGGAAATAATCATACATACCAGTTGATGCGTACCTCGCTACTTAACACAAGTATAATTTTTAACAAAAAAAAAAAAATGACTTCAATCAAAAAATTAAAAAAAAAAACATTGTTAATACCTATAACATTCAATGATGGCCCTCGATTTCTCTGGGATGCTATCGTCAGATCCGGGTTTCCTTATTATGGTACCACCCATGGGATATCTCCTTTCTGACAAAAAAAGAATCATCAAAGTCGGTTCATAAACGACGAAGTTAGTTTCTATGGGTTTGAGTTTTTATGGGTGTTCCGCGAACACCCATAAAAAATAAAATAAAAATATATACGGTCGAATTGAGAAACCTCCTCCTTTTTTGAAGTCGGTTAAAAATACCTCTCACAAGCTATACATTTGAAAGCTTCGAGAAGAGGATCGATTTAAAGTAACAAACTGATTAATGATTGATCCAGGATTAGGCTACTAAGCTCGCAACGTTTACCGCTACGTTTCAATTGCTTCACCTGAGGAAACTTTGTAACATATCCTAACGACGCCGATTAAGCTTCACCCTTGTGTGTGTGCATTCGTGTAAATTTAATCCTTGTAGTTAATATACACCCAGAGGGATTTATATTCAATTCGCCGTAAGACTCTATTTTCAAGTAATATTCAGTACGTCCAATGGGTGCAGGATTAAGATTCTGATAATAAGTGCACTAGTATTTAGTTCTATACACGTGACCATGTTTGACAACACTTTTATTATTATTTAATGCTAAATAAAAACGTATCTTAATTATATATCATTCAATAACGAATAAGATGTTGGTCAGGAATTAAAGACACGGCGTGTTTTAAAGTATCGTGATCACTTTTGTACTAAAAAATAAGATTTATTAAACTATGAACAGGATTATCGACTAAGGAAAAGGAGCCTCAAGCAATGACAACTGCAGATAAAATTTATCAAAACATTAGAATGATTACTTGATGACGTTCACGTCTTGACTGCATAAGCCAGGATTGATAATCGGCAGTTGTTTGATGCCGTGACGATGCGTTGAATATTCATTCTCAACCTGTAACTGAATGTTAATTCAACATGTCATAAATAACTTTGCATATATTAATATTCAAGACGATACGTAACTGATATTTCGGATTATGAACGACCTTATGTTAAGTGATAACCCCCACCCATGGACATTTGCAACACCCGCGTTGCAGTTGCAGGTTTGGTAGGTTCTTTTCTGTTGCACGAACAGGCAGATCCGTCCGGATAAGTATCACGACCTCACAGAGGACCGGCATGAATGATAAATGTTATACATGTTTCGTCTGGTGAGTGAGGTAGCCCTGGCCCACTTTATTGAAAAGGTGACAACGCATCGGCAACCCTACGGGTGTTGCAAATTTCAATTGGCGGTGTTTATCACTTAACATCGGGTTAATAGAAAATTCGTTTGACACCTCTTCTCAGGTAGAAAAAGATAAACTTAAAACGCAGCACGTATTCTATAAAACACTAAATTCTGAAAAAATATTTTGTCTTTAATGAATATTACATGAGTTTCGCGCGTGCACTGAAATTGTGTAGTTACTGTTATAATATATGTACGTAGAGGTTACCGTCGCAAATTTAAAATGTGATATGTATTTTTAATTTTAATACTATATAATACCGCAAAGGCGCGTTTAAACAACAACCCTTGGAACTAGTATTTTGTAAATATTTCTCTTGGCCAGGACAACCGTTTATTTGTTATTGTAAACCCTTGAAAAATTGGTCAGAATCCAAAAACGGACTATGAAACGGGCGAACGGCTTTTTCCAGCATTTAGTGTATGTAATGGCTACAGTTTGTTATCTGTTCGATTGGCGAGCGTGTCGCAGTGGTCTTTTTGTTTGACTGCGTGGTTTTCCGATTGAAATTGAAATGTCGCTGTTGAGGATTACGAGTTTAGATCTTTTTGATTGATGTTTATCCCTTTAAAATAAAAAAATAAATATTCTTACAATTGCTCCTACTATAAGTAGTAAAATTGCGTCAATACCCTCAACGCCATCTGCTGAAAAATTGCTCCAAATAAAGATTCATCTTCGAAACAGTAATTATTGTAATAAAGAATATAAACAAAGAATAAGCACTTTCTGATATTTATAAAAGTAAAGTAAAGTAAAGTAAAGTAACAGCCAAGGCATAGTCCACCACGCGGGCCCACTGCGGATTGTCGGACTTCACATATCTTCTAAAAATATTTTTTTTTTGTTATTATTTCGAAAATATGCAGGTTTCAGTTTTTCATTTAAGTTTTATTTCACATAACACTACATCGGTGTGGAACAGACTGTTTTTGATGTTTAATAATTGATCATCATCTGTTTCACAATGAGAAATATCTGACTAACCATGTGCTCAGCGGCAAAGAAAACAACACTATGAAACCGGCATATTTTTGAAATAATATAAAAAAAACATTTGAAAGATTCGAGAAATCCACGTAGAGAGGTAGCGTGGTGAACTATGCTCTAGTCAATATCTAAGCATATATAGGGACAGACAGATAACGGGATGACTTTGTTTTATACTACGTAGTGATACTTAAGGTATCTACATACATTAATGGATATATTTTGCTTAGCGTCTTCCAAAGAGATTCGGACTTATAGTTAAAGTTAAAAGTCTGACACTGTCAGAGGATACCTTTAAAAATACAGTACGGTAATTCAGCTTTCTCATGAATAAATAACGAACGTTTCGGGCTTCCTTGCAAAATAGAATCGAGCGCGAGTCAGGTCAAGTCGCAAAATAGATGTAATTTTTGTAAGAGTTCAGCGAGTGTTATCAAAGTAAATGGGAAAATAATAACACAATGGCAGCAAAACTACAATATACCCGAAATATTTCAAGTTACTCAATAAAAAAAGCCTGTCTATTCTTATCTTTGTAGAAAATTCGCCCGGGCTGTTACACGAATCCTCGCATCTAGCATTAAGGAGAAGTATTACTTCTTTCTTTACTTTTTTTTGACTTACGTAGAATAATATTATCCTGTGTTGTATGTACGTTTTACAAACTTAGCTGTCACGTAGACAAACACCCAGATACTAATTATCTGCGGGTCACACAAATAGTTGTCCCGTGCGGGAATCACAACAACCCTCGGTGCCGAAGTCTATACCTTGGCAACTGCGCCACATAGTCATCATACTTTCGCATTTGGTCTGGTGCTTAAGGGAATCGGGGCCCAGTTTTTTCCGTCACATACGCATCGTGCAAAATGTGCCTATATGAAAAATGTGCAATTCATTTGCAATCCTGCGGGTGTAGCAAATGTCAATGGGCGGCACATTTGCACCTTCGCATAAAAAAAAAAAAAAACTTAATAATTTTAAACCGCACCGTTTTCTTGTAATTTAAAAAGAATAATATACTTTGTAAAATAATAATTTGGCAATAGAAATATCGGATAGATTTATGGACTATTTATCAGGCGTTTATGTAGGTATATGATTTGGTAATATTTTAAATTTTTATAATTTATTTAATTAACAAAACAGTTTTTGTGAAATAAATCCTCTTGTTGGTGCGTATAAATTTGTACAGGATAATAATTAAAATTTCAATTTTTAATGAAAATTTAATGGAAGGAAATAACCCACGAATAGTGAATTGAATCCATCTGAAAGTGTGCATAAAATATCTAGAGAATGCAGAGTAATATTATCATATCAAGTTATATCAACAAATTGATACACGAACAAAAATTATCTAATTTATTTGTTCAACCTGAACAATTTTACTGTGTGAAAGTGAAACCGTACACATTTAATTTACGAATTCTTTCGAATTTAGCGACATTTTTGCGAGATAGCTGGTGATATTGACTTTTCAAC
Source organism: Iphiclides podalirius (assembly GCA_933534255.1). NCBI lineage: Eukaryota > Metazoa > Arthropoda > Insecta > Lepidoptera > Papilionidae > Iphiclides > Iphiclides podalirius. The sequence continues at coordinate 99,370 of OW152822.1, read as the reverse complement.
GGTAAGTTCGTTATGTTACAAACGTGATCGAATTATAATGATAATTTAATAAAGATAAATCAAATACTTAAAAACGTGTAATGTAGTATCAATTGTTATTTTCATGGGGGTTCGACGATTGGAAAACATTCGGAGGTCTGAATAATAATCTTGACAAAGGCTCGGTGTAAAGTCTAATTATAATATGTAATACGATCTAATTATAATCTCATTGCCATAAGCTAATTAGATTATATAATAGACAGTAGCTAGTCGCCAAGTTATCAATTTACTTAAGAGTGTTACTATTTTACTTACTATTTACGTTACTATAGGCTTACATGATGACTTCATCACATCACTACATGTTCCATATTGTTATGGTTACAAACTAGGTAGCGTGTTTAGATTTATACCTTCACTGGCGACCCGCTCCGGCTTCGCACGGGTGTAATGTTTTATACCTTACACCCCTTCCTCTTGAATCACTCAGTCTAAAAAAAACCACATCAAGATCTGTTGCGTAGTTTTAAAGATCTTACCATACATAGGTACAGACAGACAGCGGGATGACTTTGTTTTATACTATATACCTTCACAAACGCTATAACCAAGTTGTCAAGTGGTAATTTTCCCGTACACATATCAAAACTGTATAACAATGATTTCTACACGTAGGAAAGTCTTAAAATCTTAATAGTAAATATTTTACATGCCTTTAGAGATTTAAAACAGAGAACATAGACCCATATTGCATATCTCAAGTACTAGGCTACCACAACCTCGACATAAAACTATCACACAAAAGTTGTCTGATAATTCTAAATAAAACTAAAAAAGTTGTTTGATCATTCTAAACCCTGATTTACGCCCGGTTTCTGAAACACAGATCATCGTAGATGTCAACTAATCGGTTGTCAAATGGATTTCAAATTACAATTTAGGTACCAAAAAGATGGTTAAACTCTCTGAATTGACCAGAATGTACTTCTTTATGATCAGAATGATCAATTAAAAGAGTGTAAACATTTTTTTGGCAACTAAAATGAAATTTGAAATTCATTTGACAGCTGATTAGTTGACATCTACGTTGATCAGTGTTTCATAAACCGGGCGTTAAAGACCATTGCCCGTGCAAAAAATTACACACGAAAGCAACAAAATTGGAAAAATCTGCTTATGTGATGAGATGCGAGAACTCCAAAACTAATATGTAACATCGTAAAATTGCTTGAATCGTGAAAAAACTTTGGGACTTTTATTTGTTTGTTCAGGATCTCCATAACTGTTGGAAGAAATGTGTGCCTTATTAGAAACATACGGGCTACCGGCCGCTTTTACTATGTCAACATCATACCGTCCCAAGTATTACGTATTTCCTACTATAGTATATAATTATTTTTACAAATATAACCACCAAGTGTAAGAAAACATCCATGTGAATTTTTATGTAAATGAATTGTCGAAAATTTTTCGCTAATGAGCGATTTGAAACTGTTTTTTTAAGGTTAACGTTGCTGCCTTAAAATGTCTTCAGAAGTAACAAATTATGTGATAGCTATGAATGAAAAGAACATACACCAGAGAGAAAAGAGCAGACTTAATGCTCAATTGCATTCTACCAGTCAACCCTTGTCATGGTGAAAAGCAGATGGTAGGTGTTAAATGAAGGTTATAAAAATAACCGACATAGCTCGAAGGCTTACTAAGCTAAAGTGGCACTGGGCCAGCCATATAGCTGGAAGAACCAATAACCTATGAGGAATAAAATAAATGGCAGCCTGTTATTTGCCATCGTGTGCCAGGACGATCCCCACTAAATCGAGTTTTACATGTTTGCGACAACCTTTAAAAGCTTACGGGATGAATGCATTAAATTAAAAAAAAAAAAAAAAAAAGAATTAAATCATTTATGTGAACCATATATTTTGTAAGGATTCTATTAGTTCCCAATTAAATATCCCGATTTGAAAATAAAAGTAGTAATGGCAGGTTTTTAACAGAAGTTTATGTTATGGAATAATCATATCATCGTAGTGCAAAGTTATGGTTTAGCTGTTTAAATTAAATTTGTTTACGGATTAAATGAAAAGTTTATTTAAACTTTATATGAAATAAGCCATTAAGTCGACAATCCGAGCGACGATTTAAAATTCATTAAGCTGTTTAAACATTGGCTTATATCGGATTTTCACTTGGCAAATTGCACCGGAGCCCAGAAATAATCCGGTGATAATTTCTTGTATTTCCTAGAATTACTAAATGAAATCATTTTTACGTTTATTTTTAACTAGTTTTTCGCCCGCGGCTTCACTCGCCTTGAAGCCCTTAAATATGAAGCCCTTAAGCTATCACGGCCCTTAATCTTTCCGATAAGAGCCGTGATAGCTCAGTTTCCGGGCGCTCGCCTTTAATTCAATATACTCGAGCAACCTGAGTTCGATTCTCGGTGCCGGCACCATGAAGTTTTTAACTTTAAGTGCTGACTTATCACGTGCTCCGCGGTGAAGGAAGACATCGAGAGGAAACCTACATGTTTTCGAAATATTAACAAAAATATGTGAAGTCCGCCAATCCGCAGTGGGGCGGCGTGGTGGACTTTGCACTGATACCCTCTGTATAGAGGAGGTCTTTGCCCAGCAGTGGGACATGTATAGGCTGTTACTTTACTTTTTTTTTACAACCCTTTACAATATTTTTTCCAATTAAAAAAGAGCCTTTGTCCTTTTTCAGGCTCTAGACTATCTGTGTACCATTCATTTAAACCACTCATTCCATTTAAATCGGTCCAGTAGTTTTGGAGTGAAAGCGAGACAGACAGAGAAACAGAGTTACTTTCGCATTTATAATATTAGTATGGATTTTAGCCCCCGAAGTTTGACCATGAAATCTGAAAAGGGTTCAAAATGTCGGGAACTAAAATAATAATAAACGGCATGTTCTGTAATAAAAGTTTCATTTATTATTCCGTTGGTTTTTATATAACTGTGGTAGAACACAATAATCTTCGCTGTGGGCAGGTCCGTTCGGGTAAGTAAAGTGTAAGTGTAAGTATTATTATTTCTGGGTTTCGACTGGGGAATGAGTTCGCAGTTGGTAATGAGGGAATGAGGGGCCCATTTTATTAGAAGGTGGCAATGCATCTGCAACCCTACGGGTGTTGTCAAGGGCGGTGGTTATCAATTAACATCTGTGATCAATATGATCTATCCATTATTAAGACCTATAATAGTCAATCGGCAGAATTTATTGGAACTTATTCATAAAATTACATCAGCAGTGGATGATGGCCGTCACATTGACGTAATATTCGAAAGCATTTGATAAGGTAAAAATTAGGAAGTTAGCAGATATTGGAATATGAAATATGAGACTTGCTTCACTGGCTGATATCTTAGATGATCAAAGTCAGGCAGCTTTAATAAAAGGCTTCTGTTCGGTTTTTGTTCATGTGAAATTTGGTGTACCCCAGGGGTCTCATCTTGGTCCTCTTCTTTTTAATATTTTTATTATTAATGTTTGTCAACACTGCGATGTACTTACGTATGTTGGTTATATTAATTTTTTCCCTATAATTCACACCGAATCAGATTGTAAGTTATTTCAAAATGACTTAGATCGATTACGTTTGTATTGCGATGATAATTTCTTGACATTTAACATTGAAAAGTGTTGTCTAAGAACTTATACTCGTAAGAAAAAGCCTATTACATTTGAAATGTTTAAATAATGTTTCCCTTGAACTCGTATTTGAGGTTAAAGATTTACATATATATCTTGATTCCAAGTTAACTTTCAGCTTTCACATTAGTTACATAATTACTAAAGCACTCCGTAAACTTGGCTTTATTCTAAGGGTTGGAAGAGATTTCGAAAACATCACTACTCTCGTATTACTCTACAAAACATTCGTAAGATCTTTTCTAGAATACGCCTCAACGGTATGGAGTCTTCAAAACAAAAAAGTGTGTGTGTGTACTTATGTACACGCGTTAGAAGTTATACTTCTTTGGCGTGACAAGATAAAAATCTTTTAATCTTCAAAAAATTTATCTTTCGCCTTATTCAACCCTTCAAATATGGTGAGTCAACATCACCATATTTGCAAAGCGATATGTATTTAAGACACCCTCGAACTAGCGCACTAGTTAAACGTAACCCTAGTTTGTTTTATATTCCTCTCACTTAAATGAATCATGCAAAAAAATCATTCTTGTTGAGATCCTGCAGAACCTTTAACTCAAAATTTAATAGTGCTGACATTTTTAAACTTTCCCTTAATCCGTACAAAAAGCTAATTTCAAAAGTACCTAAGGTTAATTAAATCAGTTTAATTTTGAAATAAAAATAGTAATTTATTGTTATTTTTTATCACACTTTTACTAACTGTTGCTGTTGTTATTGTTTATTATTACTTTTTATATTGTTTAGGTTGTAATTGCTTTTTTTTTAATATCTGTTCATTTATGATTTTCCTATCAGAGGAAACTTGACTGGTATATTTACAAGAGATTGATAATAATTATAAGTGTGGTGTATACTGTATGTTTCCCAAATAAATAAATAAATCTCTCCGACAATTATAATTATTTCAAACACACGGTGAAAATTATAAGTTACTCATAATCATCACAACGAAGCCTAGAGATCGTTAGTTAGCTCATCGAACAAATTTATCACGGGGACTTATTTAAGACTTTATAGGTCAAATTATGTTAAAGCACACAATCTTTAACCAAGATCTTGATATTCAACGGTAGACCCAAAATAATAGGTCACGTACGTTACAAGTCACATTCTCAGAGTGGTAAGCTCGCGCTTAATAACAACAGATTTCAGTTCTTATAAGTTGCACGTGACAATAACAAGAAACCTTAGAATATCGTTGGGACTTGGGATATTTCAATCCGCAAATAGCTTAACAAATTTCATTAGTTTCTTTAAACTGCGATTATAAATGTTGCCCGTGTAATTATAATATTGCCGTGATAGCTCAGTGTCCGGGCGCTCGCCTTTAATTCAATATACTCGAGCAACCTGAGTTCGATCCCCGGTGCAGGCACCAATGAAGTTTTTAACTTTAAGTGCTGACTTATCACGTGCTCCGCGGTGAAGGAAAACATCGTGAGGAAATCTGCATATTTTCGAATTAATAACAAAAAAATATATATGATACCCTCTATATAGAGGAGGCCTTAGCCCAGCAGTGGGACATGTATAGGCTGTTACTTTATAAATATTGCCTGATTTAATAAGAGTTTGAATTAGTCATTCTCGAAATATGTTTTCTATTCGCTTCCACTGTTTCAATCACCCATAGACTTAAGATGGCCAGTTATCTCAATCACCGAACGAAAACGACAATTATACAAAATTTTACTATGGTAGGGCCACGTAATAGTCTACAACAGAGTTCCCCAAACTTTTGTGTGTCGTAGACCCCTTGCCATGTTTTTCCGTCTTGGGTAGACCCCCGACTTACCTGATATTGATTTCCTATAAATTTATAACTGTAGTGAAGTTTAGTGTTAAAAACTTAAAGTAAAAACACATGTTAATTAATACATTTATTAATTGAATTTAAATTAAAACTACTCAAAATAAAATTTTGTATCTGTTATGTCAAATATACGTAACATTAAATAAACATAAAATAAACTCTGAGACTGCGACTCTCAGGTTTTTACAAGTTCAAAATGTATTGCGACCACAAAGCGAATACCAACATCCTATAACTTACACAATTTTTTAAACATATATAATAATTTTTTTACTTCATAGGTACTTTTATAAATAATGTATATGTTTTGATATTATAAGATAGTATGATGTAAGTAAATAGGTACTATCAGTGTATGTGTTGAGATCCACTATCGTGGACCCCCATTTTCATTTCATGGACCCCCAAATTTTTATTCGCTGACGTAGACCCCTTGCAGGTTGTCGTAGACCCCTAGGGGTCGATATAGACCACTTTGGGAATCACTGGTCTACATTGTAGCACGAATGGGCAGGTTAGTCCGGTGAGCTCAAGAACCTCAAAGAAGACTGGCGCCAAGTGGAAATGTTACATTTCTGTGCAAGTTTTACACTTCTGCGTTTCGTCTGGTGAGTGAGGTAACCAGGGCCCACTTTATTAAAAGGTGGCAACGCATCTGTAACCGTACGGTAACTACGGTACGGGTGCTGTAAATGTCCATGGGCGGCAGTTATCACTTAAACATAAAATAAAAAAGAAATCGAACTACCTTTAGGTTATAGTGCCGTCCAAGTGGAGTTACATTTTCGTCTAGCAGAAGCTGTTATGTAAGTTATTGTTAAATCAACTAAACCCATAGTAAAAACTACACTGGTTGTAACATACGTTGATATTTTAAATGTTTGATAGGACAATCTAATTAGTTAAGTTAAGTTAAGTAACAGCCTATACATGTCCAAAGTCAAAGCCTATACATGTGCTTGGCAAAGGCCTCCTCTATACAGAGGGTATCATATCAGGGCATAGGCCACCACGCGCCTCCACTGCGGATTGGTGGACTTCACATATTTTCGAAATATAGGAGCACGTGATAAGTCAGCACTTAAAGTTAAAAATTTCATTGGCACCGGGGATCTTCATTGGCATTGTGCTGGCACCGGGGATCGAACTAAGGTTGCTCGAGTATATTGAATTAAAGGCGAGCGCCTGGATACTGAGCTATCACGGCTCTTCTATTTTTATTTTTATCTAATTAGATAAAAATAAAAATACTTGAAATTTTCTTTGTAAGACAGTATAAGTTTGATGATTTTAACATAGCGGAAGATGAATTTATAGATCTGATTTAATTGCGAGTAAATGCACTCTATACTCCGTGCAGATAAGGTACAAAATTATATAATAGCTAGAACTTGAATTCTCAGTGCTTAGTAAGTCTACTTGACTTAAAGTTAGGTTTAAGACGTAAATCCTGTTTACGACCTGGACACACGAAACTCATTCCAGGTCGTATATAAGCACGGCATAAAGTTGGTTTAGCAACAAAATTATCGTTCAAATCTATATAATATCATATAACGTAGATAACGCGTATTTTGGAATAACTTAATTTTACTCGTAATATAATTTTAAATGTGTGAAATTACAGAGAAAGGTCCAAACATCAAACTTCAAATATGATAGTTTGTCATCAGATAAAATGAAATAAAACCGTTTAAAAACTTTAAGTTAAACGATTTTATTTTCTCTTTTTTTTTGTGCACTGAAAACTACAATATTGTATTGTCATCTAAATTAAATGTGTGTACCAAATTTCAGATCAATCTGACAGCGGGAAGGTGCTTAAATTTCAATTTCTAATTTTCACCCAAATAAATAAATTCCGTACGAGTCGAGCTAAATAAAACCGTTTAAAAACAATCGTTTGTGTCGTATAAAATCTGAACGAGAATCAGAACGAGAGATAAAATATAAATCTAAGACATGTTCATCAACTTAAGACAAATTTAAAATAATAACAGTGATGTATTTACACACCGGCACAATTAGTAGAACACAAAAAAAGATATTATACAAATATGTAAATACCGATAAAGTAACGTAACAATTAATAAGTATCCATATATGTAATAAATATTAATAAGTACAATGTCGAAGACGTGGGTTCGATTCCCACAGCGGCGACAATCATTTCGTACTTTTTCTACAATTTTTAATGTTCAATCTTAAGTGCAGAGATTAGCACTATAAATAATTTAAATTTCTAATAAGCAATGGCAACATCTCTCGTTCGAATTATCGTAGTTAAACGATATTCGAAATTGTTTGTATGCTGGAAAGGATATAACATTACATGATAAAACACGCCAAGTATTGCTTCAAATGCTAAAAAAAAAAAAACAATGTAGATAAAAGACGTTAAGATTTTCGCAGGTGTGGCAATCAGCCGTTTAGCTCAGTGGCTAGAGCGTCAGGCCGCGAATGCCGAAGATGTGGCTTCGATTCCCACAGCGGCGACAATCTTTTCGTATTTTTTCTCAAATTTTATTACCAATATATGTTTATAATGTAAAAAAAGATGAAACGATTGGCTTTTACATTTATGTCCGTTCGAATATACCCTGTGTATTTTTTACCTCGAATAAATAGGCCTATGCCGAAACAGTTAGTCTGCCATCATCTACACAATTTATCTTAAGGATAAAGGCTTCATACAATTCATACAGAAATAAGTAATTAATGTAATCATTTTTTTACCAGATAAAACATCCAGCAACAACTTACCTCGTGAAATACATTTTCGCACGCAACGACTGTGTAAATGGCTATTTCGGCGGGCTCCCCCGCACCATATTTGGCGGATGCCCGCTATAAATTCTGAACGTATTCAATTTTTATGTTTCCCATGTGAATTTTCGTTGCTACTACTTTTATCTTTATTCATAAAAAACTTTGCAAAGTGACTGACATGTAACATCTTATACGGTTCGCAAGATATTGATATTAACTTGCTAGTTCGTACTTGATAATATCAAATCCATTTATTTAGCTTGTTTGTATTGAATGAATCGTAATACAGATGCGAAAATTTATTTTAAACCAGGTCGCTTTGTTTTATTTTTACTGCATTACGACTGATATTTACTGAATTTCACGAACAGTTCAGGATCTCAAAAATTATGGACGTCAATATTTTGTTTTTCTAAAACTATCCTTACTAATATTATAAAGGCGAAAGTTTGTATGTATGGCCATCCATATGTTTGTTACTTTTTCACGCAAATACAGAATGGATTTAATGAAACTTTACAATAATATAGCTTATTCATCAGAATAAAACACAGGCTATAATTTATATACATATTTTTACGTATATCTGTCTATCTGTCTGAATGTTACGCCTTCAGTCGTTATGCTACGCAGACGTAGTCGCGGGCTGCATCAAGTAATGAATATTTGCGAGTGAATCTCAATAATTGTCTTCTGAACTCTTAACTCAGTAAATAGATACGATACAAGAAAGCTCTCGCCTATAATACAAACGTGATGAGATACATTATCTGACGCAAAGCCGCTGAGAATAAAACGTGCCACTTACTAACTAGAATAAGCCCACGCTGTCTTTTAAAAATTAAAGCGATATAAAACACGATAAGTAAAATAATTTATGTCGTAAAATGTTGTTAGTCTCTGTTGTAGCGGTCAACACCGACAGTTTACGTTGACAGCTTGCCAGAGTTACGTTATAGTTTTGTTAAGTGGCGTATTGAATTGTTGTTATAATGTGTCATTGGCGATATCATAAGGACCGCCAACTGCCTTAGAAGAAGAAGAAGAATTGTTGTTTTGTATACCCTAAATACTACAAGTATCCAAAATTGATTTCAATCAATCAAAAATTACTTTATCGCGTATACTCCCATTCAATGTATGCGTATTCAAATTTTCTATTGTATTTTTAATGCTTAATTAATAGAGAGTTCCGTTTTAATAACTAATTGGCAAGAATTGACCTATAGATATATATATTCGGCCCTTAGAGGTTTCGTGTCCCAATCTTCTCAATTCATGCCTGATTTTTTGCAGCTTAAAAGTTGTGCCTATCAATTTATTGTAAAAGTTTGTCAATCGACCTAGCGGTTCACATAAAGTTAAGTTACTAGCGCCACCCGTGGACATCTACAATACCTGGTTGGGTTACAGACGAATTGCTAACCTATATGAAACTGGGCACAATTACCTTACGATTAAACGCGAAGGAAGAAACCTGAATATTTTCGTTTGGGTAACAAAAAATGTCTTGAATACATATGCAGTCCGCCAATCCGCAGTGGGGCCACGTGGAGGACTATTCCCTGATGCTCTATGTATACAGGAGGCCTTTGTCCAGCTGTGGGACATGTATAGGCTGTTACTTTTTTACCTTTTTTTACTTCGTAGTCGTCTGTAGTATTAAGTTGTCAGAACTTATCAGAAATGCGTCAATCTGGGACAGATATGAGTTTGTTACAATTGGTGTCTGTCTGTCCCTGTACGAGTCCGAGTGAGCAATTCATTTGAAAACTCCACAAAGGTAATTTGTGCCTCGGATGTGACTGGTGAGTCGCCGCGAATCAATTCAATATCTCCCCTTATTGAAGAAAGGGACGTGTTAAGAAAGATATATCGGGGTTTTCTTACTAAGATCCGCGCCATACCAGTGCTTGGGCCACGCGATTACGTTCTATTCATTATGTGGATTACCGACAAATTTTATTCAAATTTCAATTACAGGATCTATATATATATATATATATATATAGATCCTGTAATTGTACCTGTAATTTATTTCAATTAATGAAAACAAGGGTTTCTTTATTTTATTAGCCCACCAATTAAATTAGGCTATATTGATGGTCTTTTGCGAGGGTCTATTGAGTTCTGTCCTAAAAGCTCTCGAAATCGATGGAGATGTGAACTGATACAAACTGTAAGTTTATAAACTCCCTAGATAATCCACACAGAGTGCGGTTAATGGGCTAACACCAAGTTAAATTACAGTTTCAAGCACCAGCCGCACTCAAACAAATCCCTCCTATTACGTCGAAGGTCGATCTACCTTGATGTTTTCAGCGTGTTTGACCTGTACAGACATCTAAGAAGTCGAGTTAGATTTCTAACATCTAACTCATTACAGCGGATTCGTCAGATGTTAGAATTATAACTAATCTGCTTCTATTTTTAGCACAGTTCAACAAATATAACTTACATTGACTTTGCTACTTTATGTAAGACAGATCTATTCATATTAAAGTTAGTGAAAAAATAATCGAGGACTCTTTCCTTAATTGATAAACTGTCCCCTATTTTTTATTTTCGGCTAGTGTACGAATTCCCATGTATGAGTGATGAGTACACAAACTAGATGCACATTTACGTCATAAAGTAAGCCAGAACGCCTCGCCGACTTACTGACCGGTCCAAAATCTTGTTAAAACTCTCTTACAACTAAGACAACTAACAAGAAGGTATTCTAATTTCTTCCAGGCTCAATTTTCCAGTCATTGTTAATTTTTAGTATTATTTGATAAAAGGCATGACAAGCGAAAAAAAGTAAACAAAAATCACGTACTTTAATAGTTTACATTAAATTAAATTTTGTTTTAAAATCAGTACAAATCAAACTGCTAAACAAAATTCTACACTATGGAATTCTGGTTTGTTAATAGCACTTTTGTGACGTCACTGTGATATTAATACAATTGAATCAACATACAATGCGATTAAAATAAGAATAGGACTGACCTCGCGCCATCTTATGACATCATAGCTGTCAATGTATTTATTATTACTTTGCTTTAAGTAGGGTGGTGAGCAAAACATATATTTATGAAGTAATATATATTCACAAATGTTTTTCTTAAATATGTTTAATAATGCTTTAAGCATGAAAGAAACGGTTATTGTTATTATTGTTCCGATTGTAAAATCGGAAAAATAATGTTTAATGCCAAGTTATATAGTCACTAGACCATTATTCTTTACTACGTATGTGGTTTTCGAATCGCGATTAATTTCATAAAAGCTGTTTTCTTTGCCTATGCAAAAATTTCGCAGCAAACTTAATTCATGGATAACATTTCAGACATGGGTAGACCGCGCAAACCATATTTTCGGCTCCCTAGCGTCGTATCTGTCCAATAAGCGTTATAAATTATGAACAAACTGACTCTTTATATGTCCCGCTTGAATTTTCACCACTATTCTTTTCTATATTTATTCCAAAACATTCGAAACCATTAAACATACGCGAAACAAAACTGCAATTCATTAGGAGTTTTCTTGTTTAATATGCGACGTTCATGAATAATGCAAGAATTTATAATGGCGTTTTACGTGGAATATGGACTATGTTTTTATATAATTACGTAAGTTTGTTGCCTCACACGTTGATATTATACAAAGTTTCTGAAACAGTATTTTAATTTTATGTGATTACTTGTGAAATAACCAAAGAATTATATTTCTCAATAACTGTTACACGATTAATTTAATATATTTGACTTTATGATACCTGACGACCCGATCGGCGTAGTGGGTAGTGTCTGCCTGCCTCTTGCGCCAGAGGGTGTGGGTTCGATCCCCACTACTGGAAAAATATTGTGTGATGAACATAGTGTTTTTTTAGTTTCTGGGTGTTTATATATGTATGATATGTATTTCCCTCTCCTTTGGACCGTGAAAGTGCTTAGACGTGCTCTCTGTATTCTTTTATTTATTGGCAAAAAATCCTTTATTTCATTAATTAAAATCAAAAATACCAACGAGTTAATTCTTCGGCAAAGTACTAGGACTTCATAACTTTCGAGTGATACGCAGAGAAACAGAGGCGGTAAATCGGGTTAGAAAGAGACACCAGCAGTGTAGACAGGCATAACGATCCAGCTGCGCTTCATCGACGTCACTCCAACAACTTGTACATACGTCGCAAGAGTTGTTTGCCCTAATTCATAAGCGGAAGCGATAAAAGATTAAAAAAAATGCCACTTAAGAGAACACCACCGTCTACTCTACAACAGGAAGCATCGTTGCTGCAGGTCTTTGAATCTGATGCAAATCCAAGTTCTGCTCCACCTACTGATACAGATAATGAAAGCTCCAATATGAATAATAGAAATAGAAATCGACCCCGTAAACGTCAACACGATGATGATCTCGCTTCTTTCATGGTGGAAATAAGGAAATCTAGTGGAATTTTAACCAGACAGCAAGATACTATACAGGAGAACATTCAAGATTTTAAGACACAAAACATTGACATCAAACAATCCATGGATTTCATATCAAAGCAATATGAAGACATGAAAAACAAATTGGCCAAAATGGAATTAGACAGAAAATCTCATTTAGCCTATATTCAGAGTCTTGAACAAAAGGTAGAGAATTTGGAGAGGTCGCAAAGGCAAGCTAGCATCGAAATAAGAAACATCCCTATGCATAAAGAGGAATCAAAGCAAGATCTGGTGCAACTAGTAAAAAAAGTTGGAAAATCCATGAATGTCTGCGTAGAAGAATCACAGATACGCGATGTCTTTCGTCTCAAAACCAAAAAATAAAATAATCAGCCCATTCTTTTAACATAACTGTTGTCAGATCCACAATGGATCTCACAACAGTTATGTTCAAAGAAAATCTGTTAACTTCAGCAAAGTATTATAACAAATTAAAGAAGGACAACAAACTAAATACTGGCGACCTTAACTTAAACGGAGAACCCAAACCAGTTTTTATATCGGAAAGTCTCACCCAGTCGGTGAGGAAACTTTACTTCACGGCAAGAGAATTCAGTAAAAACCACAACTACGCTTACTGCTGGACTGCACATGGGAAGGTATTCCTACGTAAGAAGGAGGGTGCTCCATGCCGTCGCATTGACACGGAGACTGATTTGCAGAAACTGCCCGAAATTCAAGACTGACTATCTGCCTCTAAAAGTTTATTGTTCCAGGTTCTCTTTGGTAATAATTTATCATATTTGAAAATACTTTTTTATTTTATTTTAAGTACGTTAATATTTTTTATTTACTATTATTATTATTCGTTGATACAATTAATACTTTTTGTGAACAAGGTTAACACACTCACATCATACAAATATAGATTAGATACGGCATTCATACTATCTTTAATTGTCTTAGAAATATTCATACTTAAAAGGGGGAACTATTACGCACTCGGTTCAACACCACTGATTTCTAGAATATCTAAAACTAGACCCAATAGCGGATATCTTTGATGATATTGATCTTCTTGAATTATCTCAAAGTATGGTGTTTAGTTCCGAATCTCTTATTAATCACATAGCTACGTTACAAGGATCTATTTCAGTTATGCACACAAATATACGGAGTGTATCATGTAACTTTGACGCTTTTACTGTTTTACTAGAGAGAATCTTTTTCCAATGCGATGTCCTGGTCTTAACTGAATGTTGGTTGAGTAAATTGTTAAGTGTTCCAGAAATTCCAGGATATACATCATATGCCTCATGCTACCACAATCAGAACGATGGAGTTGTAATTTTTGTTAAGTCCGAAATTCAGCATAGAACTCTACTGGTGACAGAATTAAATGACTCTAATAGTCTTATTTTAAGATTTGGGGATGAAATTGCAATTATAGCTGTGTACAGATCACCATCATATAACAATATTGGCAACTTTTGTGATAGTCTTGAAAATTTCTTAAACTAATTGGCATCTGTTAAATCAATTATCCTAATCGGAGATATAAATATAGACATAGCTTTTAATAGCTCTGATCCAAATCGTAACAGCTATATTGACCTATTGGCATCCTATGGTCTAATTCCAACGCACGTTATTCCGACACGCATAAATAGCTGTCTTGATCACGTCATGCTAAGATCACACATAACTGATCATGCTCCGATTATATTTGTGCTAGAGGGTAAAATCCTAAAAAATGAAGCCAAAGCCACCATTAGGAAAATCGATTACCCAAATTTAGTCCATGAATTATCTGTTACAGACTTTAACCCTGTATATCATGCTGCGAACGCAAATCTGGCAGCAATTTCTCTGATTGATATAATATCTAAAGCAATTTCTTACTACTCATCAATGATCCACGTTCCGCATCGAAGACGAGCTATTAAGCCCTGGATAACACCGGGTCTTGTGCGATGCATCAGAAATCGTGACAGGTTACATAAAAAAGCTAAACTTGATCCTAACAACGCCATATTACAACTATCCTATACTAGATATCGTAACTTCTGTAATAATCTTTTAAAAAAACTAAAAATTAATGAACAAAATGAATTCAAAAAGAATAAAAATAATCCAAAAGAGATGTGGAACACAATCAATAAAGTCGCTAGTCTAAAGAAACCAATTCCAACCCCTACTGAGTTGTTAAACATCGCCGAAGACCCGAATGAATCAGTAAACCTAATAAATGAATTCTTTGCAAAGATAGCTCAGTCCCTTGCGGATGAAATACAAACCAGAAGAGGTAATGTTTTGGCTACTTCTGACAACATCACTCATATTGAGTCACAAAGAGATTCGATGGCTTTACTTGAAGTGGATTATATTGAAGTTGAGAATACCATTATGACACTTAAAAACAATTGTGCTGCAGGTGTAGACAACATTCCTACTCAAGTTTTTAAGAGCGCAAGGAGTAGTCTTATTCCACCTTTAACCCACTTGTTTAATCAATGCTTCACTTCGGGAGTTTTCCCACACATCCTCAAAAGAGCTTTAGTACATCCCATCTTTAAAAGTGGAAATAAAGATATGATAGGTAACTACAGACCTATCTCGGTGCTGACTATACTATCAAAAATTTTGGAAAAGCTTTTAAATTCCAGACTTGTTAAATATTTAGAAAAGACAAATGAAATAGCAGAAAATCAGTATGGATTTTTAAAAGGCAAATCCACTGATGATGCAACTTTGAATCTAACTGAGACTATTGTTATGCACCTTGATGTTGGTCACAAAGTTGTTGGAGTTTTTCTGGATTTATCAAAGGCATTTGATACTGTGTCTGTACCATTACTATTGAAAAAACTGGAATCAATTGGTATACGTGGAATCGTCTTGGATATATTTCGTGATTATCTTTCAAATCGCTCACAATGTGTAAAATTAGGTCAATACCAAAGTCTGGATGTCAAACTCACTTATGGAGTACCACAGGGAAGTTTACTTGGCCCAACCCTTTTCCTAGTATATATTAACAACTTGTGCAAGCTTTCATTACCAAATTGCAAAATCATCACTTATGCAGATGATACAGCGCTTATTGTGCATGGTAAGGATTGGGCTCAGGTGCGCCACTTCACTGAAAATGCCATCAGTGAGGTTATGAGATGTTTGGACGACAATTTGCTTACACTAAATTTAGGAAAGACCAAGTACATAACATTCACCCCACGGGCCAATACTCAACCATCGATTGATTTTTGTATAAGGGCTCACACTTGTGATAGATTAAACAACTGTTACAGCTGTCCTCAATTATCACCAACAAATAGCTTAAAATACCTTGGCCTGATTCTAGATAATCATCTTAATTGGTCATTACATATTCAATCTAGAACAGCCCGTATTAGAAAATTAATCCCTGTCTTTTATAAACTCAGGAATTCTGCAGATCACAGCACACTTATGTGTGTTTACTATGCACTTGTTCAATATTTGCTTCAATACTGCATTGTCTCATGGGGTGGCACTAGTATTGGTACACTGCTTCCCCTGGAGCGAGCTCAGCGGGCAATACTAAAATTAATCTGCAGAAGACCGCGAAAGTATAGCACATCACAACTGTACCGTGAATGCTCAGTTCTTACGGTAAGAAAACTGTTTATCATGCACACAATACTTCGTAAGCATCGAGGACTTCCATACGTTCAATCTCAAAAGCGCAACAAGAACAAAGTCTGCACAATACCTGCACACAGAACCACTTTTGCAAAAAGGAATTACTTTATTATAAGTTCCCATCTCTATAACGCCGTAAATAATGCTCTCAATTTTATCCATTAAGTCTAAAGCAATGTAAATTCACTACTCGGGACTGGTTACTGAATTTAGATTTTGATGAGATAGAAAATAATATTCGGGTTAAACGTTAAATATAAATAACATATCTAATTTACATTCCATTTCTAAAAAAAAAAAAACATTGCACACACATACACACACACAAACTTTTATACTTACCCGTACATTCTATTATTCATAACATACATCCAACTTCCCTCATGTAGTTACGCTTCCCGCTTATAATTATACCATACACCCAACACATCTTGTGGTAATTTTGCACTGACAATTCTCTTTTTGTTTTGTATCTACCTGCATGTTTTTAATTTTTAGTTTTGTTTACAAAGGATTTAAATATTGTTGCCAAAAATGTTTAAATTTTACTTATAAGGTTAATTTAATGTATTCACTGAGTGGGAGACGCAGGCAGCCGTGACACAGTTTATACTAGTATGGCTGCCGACGTTTACCTTTAAATGTAATTGATGCTACTTTTAAATAGTGTTAGTTATTATGTAAAATTAGTTGAGTGAATAAACAAATTATTATTATTATTATTATTTATTTACAAATGAATAGTATGTTTAAGTATGTTCATCAGTGATCTAGGACCCATAGTACTAGCGTTGCTTATTTTGGGATTAGAGAATGTTGTGTAAAAATGTGTCCTAAAATATTATTTATTATTTATTATACAGTATGATATAATTACAGGACTAGGCTGATGCGTGCGAGTCTGGCGGCTCGCTCATTTTACAAGCCCTCATTTTGTTTAACAACATGAAAAGCTGTATTTTTTTTCATGTGATAAAGTGGCAAATGACCTGGCGGTTCACCTGAACCGCCGCCCATGGATATTTGCAACATTCGTAGGGTTGCAATTGCATTGCCACCTTTAAATAAAGTGGGGCCTCGGCCACCTTACTCACCAGACGAAATGCAAAAGTGTAACACTACTACTTTACGCTCTTCTTTCTATGACGTCGTGGTACTTACCCGGACGAACCCGCCCATTCGTGCAACAGTGAACACTGTTGCGTGGCCGTACAGCTGTATCATTTCTTGAGGATTATTCGCATATCTTTCACCAACAGTTTGATATATCGAATCATGTCATATCATATATGACGAGCTTTTATAATTTTTTTAAACTGTTGGTGAAATTATTTAAATTATAAAAAAAACCGTAATATTTCATTTTCAATCAAGTCCAGTGAATATAGATACAATGGACGAGGAATTTTATGGTTGTCATGAATAGAAGTAAAGCTCTTTTATTACGCCTGTCGATCAACGCTTCGATCTCGTTCGAAGGTTCTATTTCAATGAAGACTTTCATGCTGTCCTCAATTCGATGGCGGCGTTCTATCAGCCGAGATTTTCGTATTTTGATGCTTTCATTGAAATAAATGGTATGTGTTGAAGGAGTTTTATTCAATGTTTGTAAATAAAAGATAGGGATACGTAATTTTTAGTCCATTAAAATTATTTATGTTACAGAATATAATTAAATAACATTGTTTTAAAGATTTAGGATAAGCTTTCATAGTAATGTAGTTTATAGTAATATATATTTTGGTTCATATACTTTATTCTTTCCACAGCAAAAAAAAGCATTGGAAAAACCACTAAGCTTTCTTTTTAAAACCATACCATTAGCCGGTTCTTAAACTTTTTGATACCTACTTGAGAATTAATATATTCGAGCTTCAATAAAAAAAACACGTAAGGAATATAATTGTATCGGACATTGTTTGGTCTCTGTTGTCAATAATATGGGAACAAAAATTCTTTATTTATTTTTTATTTATTTATTTAAACTTTTTGCACAAACATTTGTGTACAAAGGCGGACTTAATGCCATCAGCATTATCTCCCAGTCAACCTTGGGGTGGTCCAGAAAAGTTAGGGTAGGTGCATTTATAACAAATTTACAACAACAGAAAAAAAAAAATAAACCAATCAAAAGATTTTCAAATATGTACATTACATATGAAATCTACCAACAAAATACTACACTAATAATATCTGATAAAACTATACAATACCATACATAAATATAAAATAAAGTAAACATATTAATGCACGATACATACACATATACATGATATAAGATATACATACTTACATACTCATATTTTATATATAAATAAATATAATATATACATACTTTATATTATATTTTACGATTCAGAGAATCTGCTGACAGTTTTTTAAGGAAGTGCTCGCGAGTGCTCGCGCTCTTTACCTGCGGGCTTAATTATAATTGCGGGCATGTTTAGAGGTTTCTCACAATTAAAATTTTATTGAAGAGTATCTTGTCCATTTTTCTCCTAACTGATCTGAAATTTTGTATCAGAATTATATTTTGAAGTTAATATCACCTATTATATAGGTCATATAGCTGCATTCATTTCATATAAAATATACTTCGCGTTTATATAAAACTCACACAACAAATGCATGCAAATAGAATTGAGTGTGCTGCTTCCAATGCATGATGCATTGGAAGCAGCACACTCAATTATATTATTAGACAAATATTATTATATTACACAAATATATATTCTGAAACAGAGCGCTTTCGATATGAAGGAAATTTCAGGCATATTATATTGATATAGCGTATATTGGAAAACGATATGTACACACACGTTTATCATAACGTATCATCATTCATGTAATCATGTTATTATAACAATAAATAAAGGTATATAAAGATCTCAACTTTTTTTTATGTGACAAGTTGCCAAACCAGCAGACGGTTCACCTGATGTTAAGTGAATACCGCCGCCCATAGACATCTGATACACCCGAGGGTTTGCAGAAGCGTTGACAACCTTTTTGGAAATTGGGCTCCGGCTACCTCAATCACCAGACGAAACGCGAAAGTATTTGTCATACATCCACTTTACGCCGGTCTTCTGTGAGGTCGTGGTACTTACCCGGACGCGCCTGCCCATTCGTGCAACAGCCGAGCCTGTTGCGTGGCTCTACCACTGTTGGCTCTACGACTGTTAGAAATGGTGTAAAGTTATAGGAGGTTCCTTACCCGTGTACGAAAACCAATATGTTGAGGTTGCCTTATTATAGAGAGCCGTGATAGCTCAGTGTCCGGGTGTTCGCCATTAATTAAATTTACTGTAAGTAGGCCCCGGCTACCTGACTCACCAGACGATACGCGAATGTATTATACTTTCACTTAATGCCGGTCTTCTGTGAGGTCGTGGTACCTACCAACAACAGCCGAGGCTGCTGCGTGGCCCCACCACCGTGCATTAATCATCAAATGCTAAAAAACAATAAACTCGAAATAACATTACGAATGAAGAAATGGCTATGCTCACAGTTTCGATCTCACATAATTCAACACTTGACTAACATGTATATATTATTTTGCTTCTATAAAGCGTAATAAATATAGCACGTATTTATTTTTATTTTATTTTATGCGAAAAGTTGTCAAACGAGCACACGGTTCACCTGATGTTAAGTGAATACCGCCACCCATGGACATCTGCCACACCCGAGGGTTACAGATGCGTTGACAACCTTTTGAAAATTGGGCTCCGGCCACCTCACTCACCGGACGAAACGCGAAAGTATTTGTCACACTTCCACTTTACGCTGGTCTTCTGTAAGGTCGTGGTACTTACCCGGACGGGCCTGCCCATTCGTGCAACAGCCGAGGCTGCTGCGTGGCCCTACCACCGTTAGAGCTAGTAGTTAGCACGTGCTTGGATTTTAGACACTGAATATTTCCATGATAAATTCACGAATGCTTGCGATATTTCTTATAGTAAAAACTTCAGTAAATGTTCGTTCTCGGAACTTTGGTATGTAGTGTCGGGAATATTTCAATATATCTGTACTAGATATTTTTTGTGAAACGCGGTAGATGATATACGGTATGATTTAGGGTATTTATTTTAGTGTTATTTAATATAATATTTTTTCTAATAAGGATAATAAAAGACGCTTTCTCGGTAACTAGTATATTGCAACTCTAACATGGCTCCGTCATGGTCTTACGAGTGTCGGCCGAGTGTCCCTGAAGTATCCCTCAATTGCCAGAAGCTAAACATTAAATAATGTTTAGTTTACTAGTGGCATGTTAAGATTAAAATAAAATATGAATCAAATTTTACGTAGTTAGTGAATGTTAATGGTGGTCATTTGACATATTCTGTCTTGACAATGTTTGCGAACAAAGTTAGTGGTCCATTTTTTCTGGACAGATATACTTAGGGTATTACCTCTTTATACCGATAACGGTAGGTTAAAAGGTTAGGAGTGATGAAAGCATTGACATTCTTAATCGTAAGGGTGTCAATGCCGTAAATATCGATTTATCAGGATCTACGCAAGAGAAAATATAAATATTCGAAATTATTTTTTACTTCCTGAACTAAAAAAATATTCAAGAATATATCTACTCATTTTAATAATGAGCCGGGATAGCTCAGAGTCCGGGTGCTCGCCTCTAATTTAATATACTCGAGTAGGTAATCTGAGTTTGATTCCCATATGAAATTGTTAATATTAAGTGCTGACTTAATCCGCAGTGTGGCCGCGTGGTGGACTATGCCCTAATACCATCTGTGCAGCGGAGGCCTTTGCCCAGCAGTGGGATAATTATGTATAGGGTGTTACTTTAATAATAAGTAATTAAATAATTATCATAAAAATGGCTATAAATTGTAGCAAACCACGAAACGCCGTTACCCCATCTACGTATAGAAATTTATATGAGGCAAAAGTAATAAATAAATCGTCTGACGGAATACACAACAGACAAGCAGTTAGTGAACATCAGGCTTCTATCTCGCACAGTATCGTTTACGTCACGTGCCGAGAATTATAGGCGTAATTTAGCATTCAAGATTAACGTTTGCATCAACTACATGCATTACACGGCACCTTTGTTCAAGTTTGATTCATAGTCTAAAATTCATAGCGTTAATCACTACAGAGTATAAAACAAAGTCGTCCCGCTGTCTGTCTGTCCCTATGTATGCTTAGATCTTTAAAACTACGCAACGGATATTGGTGCAGTTTTTTTTTTAAACTAGATAGAGTGATTCAAGAGGAAGGTTTACATACATTGCATAAGCCGGGGCGAATCGCGGGGACTGTTGTAAGTAATATAAGAAAGCCCATAGTACAGAATTTCATAATAAATATTAGGAAATTGCTGTTTTGTATAAAATAAGTTAAAAGCATTTTTTTCAAACTGCTGGACAGGAGGCAACAAACTCTTTAAAGGCATTATGTACTACCTCGGGAATTGAATATTTTCCCGCTACAAATTGTCCAAATTTTGGAAGAAGTAATAGGCAAAGTCGGTAGGCGCACGGTATGAGTTTGGCGAATTAGGGAGAGCTTCCAACTCCAACTCTTGCAGCTTGGAGACTGTTTGTTGTTCTGTATGGGGTCGAGCGTTGTCACGAAGTAACAGCGGGTACGACGGATTGACCAAAGCTGGTTGCAGTTGTGCGAGCTGCTTCGCCATTTTCTTCAGTTCTTTTTTATTTTTAATTTTTTTAAACATTGCCCTTACTTTACGACAACATTATCCTGTGTTGTAAGGACGTTTTACAAACATAAATTTCGCGCGGACAAACACCCAGATGCGAAACAAATATCTGTGGGTCACACAAACAGTTCCCGAGTAGGAATCGAACCCACGACCCCCAACGCCGAAGCCGACGCCTTGGCAGCGGCGCCACGGAGTCATCATTCTTCTTCAATAAAACAGTTATCACAAAAATCTGCTGCTCGGCTGTAGATTCTCAATCTATCAAACGCTACTCTGATACTCATACCATATGTTCTCTACTCTCTCTCTCAGCTTCTACAATCGCGTTTAATTCGTCATTGTTGATCAAAGTGTTCGGACGACCATGAGGTTCAATTTTCAAGTCAAAAATGTCCAGAATGGAACTGGGCAAACAAGTGACGGGTTGTGAGATCATTTGTAAAGTTCTCTCCGTAAATTTAGTTGATGTTACGTGCGGTTTGTACGCGTCGGTGACAGGACAGAACTCATCCTTACTAATATTATAAACGCGAAAGTTTGTATGTATGGATGGATGTTTGTTACTCTTTCAAGCAAATACCACTGAATGGATTTTAATGATACTTTACAATAATATAGCTTATACATCAGAATAAGACATAGGCCATAATTTATATACATACTTTTATGTATATCTGTCTTTCTGTCTGAATGTTACGCATTCAGCCTATTCTACGCAGAAGTAGTCGCGGGCAGCAGCTAGTATTCCATAATTAGACGAATTTTTAAAGTATCCATTATGACGAAAATTATTAAGATGTTAAGAAAATACAAAGCTAATTAATAAACAAAAGACTCACTCTGTAAAAAGGATTTCGTTTTTTAAAACAAATTTATTTTGAATTTAGAATTCACAGTCAATCAAAACTTTTTTTTTTTGTTTGAAATGGCCAGTACTGAATAACCGCAATCTCATAGGTAAATACCTATTATTATCATCGCTATGAAGTAGCCCTTTGGAGAACAATAGCAAACTATTATAACTCTTGTTTTAAGTTAACAATGAAGTTCTTATTTCAAACTGAATGTGGCTAGAATAGCCGCGTTACATTTTGCCATGTAGTGGAAAGTAAAACGCAAAGTTTCGCTGGGGCTCTTTAAAGTGTTACAGGAGATGAAAACTTCGTTAGAAGGTCTTGCACGTGTGTAACGGAACTAGCTCCACATATTAAATAGAAACTGTAACTGTTGTATTTATTTGAAAAATCTAAATAAAAAAAAATCGAAAGTTAAACGCGAAAAAACTTTAGAATTTTCGTCCAAAATGTCATTAATAGTCCTATCTACCGTCAACTTTAAATTACGCAGCAGGAGTATACAGTATCTAGAAGGCTTACAGTATTGTGGGCTTAGATTTATTTTCATTAATTATTGAATCTCAAGGATATGTTAAGTTTCAACTACATTTTCTATTTAAATAACATTTTTTTTAATTTTTATAGCGTCGCGAATAATATCCGAGAGAGAATAAACCCTTAGAAGATAGTAGTAAATAATAATCGTTTATTTATCACCACCAACTAAGTACAAAACTACCGTTGTTGATACTCTTCCCGTTCAATACTTCATTGAACGTACGATTGACGTTAGTGTGGGATTAAGCATTTAATATAGTAAAATGGCTCTTCAGTCAAAGAGTATACAGTCCTGAGCTCACCGCAATGCTATACTTGTCTAAAGCCTAATAAAGTTATGTGCGAGAATTTTTATACACAATATTTTGTACTGTATATATAAGCTTTTTGCTGTTAATCCATAAACATTCGTGTCTAGACACACATTTAACGCGCCTGCTTTAGCTAATCCCTTATTAAAAATATTGTCATGTGCAATTTTAAAATTCGCACGGGTCTAGCAAGATTTCATTTCCTGCTGTTGCTAGCAGATCTGCTGAGATTTGAAAAACATAATTGCGTGAAGCTTAACAATAAAAGCGACTATCTCTGTAATAAATAATTGCTACAACGTTGCTTTGTTTCTTTCAATAATAACTACACAATAACTTAGTTAAAGCATAGTTTTGTTACAGTTCAATATGAGCTATCAAAGCTCAGACAGGCTTTTGTGTAATGGACCATTATATTACCTTTTGAGAAATAACACTATTATTAATTTAATAACTAAATATAGTTTCTTAATTAGCCCCGAGTCCGTGGATCGTCTGCCCCCGGACCTCTTCCCCCGAACCTCTTCCCCCGAACTGTCAAAGCCGCCAGGCTAACAGCAAACTACACGTCACAGAATTTTCTTAATCGGAAACGGTCAATCATATCAACGCAGCAGACGGTGTCTAGTAGTATAGAAAATGAATAAAGTGTGAAATAAAGTGGTTTAAATAATAACTTAGTTCTAGACCAGTTGAATTACATGATTGATTTTCAATCGGTATAAATCATGCATGTTTAATATCGTTTTACTGCTCAGTAAAACCGTCTTAAAAATATTGTGCAATCTGTCACTTTTATTTTATATATTGAAATTAGATAACACTATCTCCTTCTACGATTAAAGCAAATCCTTATTTATATATGCGAAAAATGGTGTACATATTAATGGAGCACCAAAAACCGAAAAGCAGAAAATACGTTGATGTAAGCCACAAAGAAATAAACTCGTGACCAAAGAACTCAGTTCTTACTAATGTCTTCTATTAAGCGCTGAAAAGTATTATTTCTTTTTTATTAAACTACTAGCTGACCCAGCAAACGTTTTTATGCCATACAAAATATTTCTAGGGAATTTGTGAATCTGAACACATAGAAAAAGAATTTTCGGACCGCACCCATAAAATGTTTGACAGGTAGGAACAGTTTGTATGGGAAAATAAAATTGTTGTTATTTCGATTTTTTATGCAATTTTTCCATAATTTCTCATCGTTTAAACCTTCCCTGGACTGACACAAATATTTCAAAACCACAATTAGCCAAATTGGTCCAGCCGTTCTCGAGTTTTAGCGAGACTAACGAACAGCAATCCATTTTTATATATAAGATTATTAATTTGTTTACATTTAAAAAAAAGTAAAAGTAAAGTAACAGCCTATACATGTCCCACTGCTGGGCAAAGGCCTCCTCTATACAGAGGGTATTAGGGAATAGTCCACCACGCGGCCCCACTGCTGATTGGCGGACTTCACATATTTTTCGAAATATATTTTTTTTTGTTATTATTTCGAAAATATGCAGGTTTCCTCACGATGTTTTCCTTCACCGTGGAGCACGTGATAAGTCAGCACTTAAAGTTTAAAACTTCATTGGTGTCGGCACCGGGGATCGAACTTAGCTAGACACGCATTTATTTTTGTACATTCTAGTAAATCCTGTAACAATGCTGTGTCACCTAATCAGGTACATGCATCAGAATTTTAGTAAACTCGTATGTTTTACTACTTAAATGTTAAATGTATGTGCTGCTGGTGTCCTCTTTTAAATAAATAAAAATGAATAAATTGTTGAGTAATATTTCAACCGTCTGTTTATTGACAATAGTCATATTAAACGCTTCTTTTTAACAAGATATAAACTTGTGGATAACACGAACGAACTTCAGTAATATCTTGATCGTAACATCAGCGCAATATTCCAGGCGATTGCGAGATGTGAAATCCTGGCGTCCTCAAACTCTTTCGATTAAAAGTTGCTGCACGTGATTATTGCTTGTGTAATCCCTTCCTCTGAGGGTCCTTCCGTAAATCCGGTCCTTGATGAAGTTTCAGAAGTGGATTCACAGAAAAGTATGTAACATGTGTTCCATATGTACTGATAACGTTTGGGAACGTACATTACTAGAATCGAACCTACTCGTATTAATAGCAACTTGCGCCACGTAGAGTTGGGAGAGTTACAACTGGTTTAGTATAAATAATAGGTGTATAATCTATGGGTACAGCTCTATCTATAATAGTTCTTCTCTACATTAAATGCAAGTTGTATAAAATACATTATATTGAAAAAGTGTAGATAGAAATGTCGTAAAATTTTTCGCCGCAACCAGAATTCAAATCCGCACCTTACGGATTGCGCGTCAAGACGTTATAGATATTATAAGTTGTTAATATATATATATATATATATGTGGAAATCCTCACCACGCGAAATTCTCTTACTTTGTGTATGAGAGGAAAGAAGACTGGGTCGCTGGATAAAGGTTGTATAATAGACTCTGGTACAAAGTTTATTACATAAGAATCTTAAAAATCGTAATGAGTGTCGATCGTAATGAGTGTCGATCGTATTGAGTCCATATACCGCGATATCTGACGATGAGTGTTGGCACCGCCGGTGCTTGCTTCCGCCGCATGTCCGCACTGTTTGCGGCTAAGCATTGGCTTAGATAACACTAAGCTCAAATATCTCTAACAATTTACGATTAATTTAGAGGCATATAACTGTGGTAGGGCCAAGAAACAGTTTACTCTGTTGCACGAATGGGCTGGTCCGTCCGGGTATGTACCACGACCTCGCAGAAGACCGGCGTGAAGTAGAAGTGTTATACCTCTACGTTTCGTCTGGTGAGTGAGGTAGCCTGGGCCCACTTTATTAAAAAGTTGTAACGCATCTGCAACCCTACGGATATTGCATATGTTAATGAACGGCGGATATCACTTAACACCAGGTGACTCGCCAGCTCGTTTGCCACCTTCTAACATAAAAAAAATGATAAAATGATATGAGGAGAAGGTAAAGTCGCTTATCGTGACAGTGATCGTCACTCAGTATGTAGACAAATAAATTGAAAACATGTTTTAATGTTGATCAAAATGCATAATTTAGACATCCTGTAATTGAAATAAATATTAACGTAGATATATAACTTTGTAGACTTAAATTGTAAATAGAGACCGTTGATGTAAGTTGATACGATCCAGCCTGTTACAAAAACAAAAATCGCCAAGTAAAGTCAAGCTACCTCAATAATTTTATCCCCGGTATAAAAGGCACAGTAGCTAAATAAAATACAGGAATATTTTAAACAACATTTCGTGTGTCTAACGAACGGCTTCCAATGACAAGGCTATCGAGTAATTTTAAAAATTCGAAATAGAAAGCTATATTATATGTAACCATATAAAAGGCGGCCAAGTGCGAGTTGGACTCGCGCGTGAGTTCCGTACCATTATCTTATTAAAAAGTTTGGCATCACGTCTCAAGCATTCAGCCGATTAACAGTCTGTTTCTAATGCTTCTACATCATGTTTTGTTAATGCTATTTTAGTTTATGGGCTAAGTACTTGCTTATGGAAATAAAAGAAAAAAAAAACACATAACGTAATATGGAAATAAACAATTTTTATTAATAATAATAGCTGACCCTGTGATGATTCGTCCACCTACTGAATTTCTATAGTAACGGGTGCTCTAATTAATAACCTAAATAACTCTGTGCACCTACATGCTAGCATAAACAGGTAGAAAAAAAGGAGAAAGTTTGATGCAATCCACCGTACCAACTCTGTTACTGTATACAGATAGATAAAGATGAAGTTCCTCAGAAAATAATTTAGTGAACATTCGTTGAATGGTTACGTGTTGCTGCAATTCGCTGAATGGATTTGAAAAGGAATATCCAACTTCAAGTCCTTTGACAAACTATCTAAGAGGCAGTAAACTTTCATGAAAACGTGTGAGGAAATTCTACGAGTTGAAGATTTTGTTTTCTTTTCACATATTTTTTTACGTATTTAAGAATGAAATATTACGAAGGAAGTGTTATATACTTGGAAAGATATTAGTATTTTTTTATATAGAACTAAAATCTGAGTGTACGTGGGCAAATACGTACATATACTTTATAAACAATTTTCATCCTTTATGTAGTCTACGGCGAAAGTATGAATGAATGAATGAATGAATACACTTTTATTGTCTACCACAAATAACAATATACATAAAAGTAACAATAGAACAACAAATTTATGCAATGAACAATTTGGCGGCCTTATCGCTTCATAGCGATCTCTTCCAGGCAACCAATGGCTTAAAGGAAACGTATACTACGTAGGTGGTGCAATAGAAATATACATAATATATTATTAAAGCAGATACATACATTTATATACACAAAAATACATATATATACTATATACAAATACTATACATATATATATATACACATATATATATATACTAGACCTCAAACATGAATAGTATTTAATCCCAATATTACTCAGGTGATTGTGACAGGTAGTGCTCTCTTACTAACTTCTTAAAAGTGCCAATAGATTGCGCCTCACGTAAAACTAAAGGCAAGGAATTCCAGAGCTTAATAGCCTGCACGGTAAAAGATTTTTCATAAAACGACGTTTTGTAATTTGGCACCCTTAAAATGAGCTTCCTCGAAGAACGTACATCTTCCCCTGGAAGCCCTACAAACTCAAATTTCTCCTTTAGATATGGTGGAGTACAACCATGAAACAAGACACCATACAAAACAGAAAGAATATGTAAATTCCGGCGAAATCGGATGGGTAACCACTTGAGACGTTTACGAAATTGAGAAACATGGTCATATTTACGCAACCCAAATATGAACCGAATGCTAGTATTTTGGAGTCTCTCAAGTTTATTTAATTGTTCTTCAGATATATATAAGAAAAAGGTTCAACTGTTGGTAAATGAGCTTTTCAAGTACTTTGGAAAAGAAAGGTAAGATCGAAATTGGACGAAAATCGGAATAATTATCGGGATTAGGTTTTTTAGGGAGAGGTATAATATGAGCAGTTTTCCAAGCATCGGGAAATTTAGAAGAAGAGACACATGCATTTAATATATAAGTGATAACAGGAGTGATAATATCAAGGAGAGGTATAATCATCTTACGGCTAATGTCACCACTACCGACAGCATTCGAAGATATGGACAATATGCTTTTCTTAACATCACATACAGTAAACTGACTAAAAACAAACGGAGGATAATTAGGAGTCGGAGTTGCAGAGAAAGATTGAAGAGTTTTAGCTTTGAGTTCATTATCAAAATTGCTAGAAGGTGTAGAAAAGTGTTGATTCAAAAGTTCAACATTAATATTTGAAGGTGTTGAATTATTTGATTTTTTACCAACTCCGATCGTTTCCAGAAACTTCCACACTCTGGATGAGTCGCCGTTCTCGACTGATGTATGGATATGGCGTCGCTGTGCATCTCTAACCAATGTATTACAGCGATTCCTGATTTTGGCATATTTTCTTTGATTCTCCTCCGTTCTGTTTCTCTTAAGTTTGGACAACGCTACATTTTTCTTTAAAATTTGCTTTTTTAGGTCATCAGAGAGCCAAGGAGCAGGCAGGTGTTTAATCTTAACATAATGTAATGGCGCATGTACATCAAAAAGTTGATTCAGTAAGGAACAAAGAAGTTCGACTTTTGAATTAATGCATGGTGCACTCTCTATCACTGACCAATCAATTTTACGAGCGTCATCACAGAGCCGGTCAATATCCATTCCTCCAAAATTACGTCGCAGAAGTATTTTAGGTTTCATTTTAGGAGGGCGTAGTTTATACGAAAGAAAGATAAGATCATGGTAAGATAATGCATCGGCAGGGTACTGACCGTGCTTGTAAACTAGATTTGGAGAAGAAACTATAATCAAGTCTAGAAGAGAAGGTGTACAGTTTGGAAAGTTATGGGTAGCCGAAAGGGGTAGAATATGCATATTACATGCTTCAACGATAGAATTGAGTTTATTCGCCCGATTGTCGCCTTTAAGTAAACAAGTATTAAAATCCCCCATTAAAATAATATGACTGTAGTTAGGGATTAGTGACTCTAAAAGTGACTCGAGAGAAGAAAAATAATTTAGAGAGAGGGATGGGCTATAAAAAACTCCAAGTAAGATTTTATTTTGGGACAAAGATATCTCTATTAGTAAATGCTCAGCAGAGTCAGCAGGTGGCGGATGACATGACGAACTTACAATTTTAAAAGGAATGTGGGATTTAAGATAGATCGCCACACCACCGCCACCCCTGTCAGTGCGGTCATTTCGAATTAGATGGAACCCAGGCAAGGAGTAGCAGACAGAAGGCAGACAGGGCTTTAACCACGATTCAGAAATGAATATGGCGTGAACGTTTTGGGATTCAAATGACGCTAGCATGTCAGGATAATGAGCCGGAATACTTTGTGCGTTAATGTGAACAGCATTAAAATTTTTCAAACAGTCTGAGAAACAAGTATTTAGGGCAACATTGAGTGGAAGGGAAGTTGATGTCGTACTGTGAAAACTTGAGTCACTAGGTGTCTCATCACCCGAGGACAATGACATGAACAAATCACTATCGATACTGACGTTTGAGGATAACATAAATACTATAGTTAATAATATATAAAAATAGATATGTTATAATATATAGAAGCTAATATATAAATGTATAATATGCAAAACTTACTATACCCGCTATTTATAACCACCAGCACCATGAAAGAGAAAGCGTACAACAACAACTTAAGATTGCCTAAAAGTGAAAAAAAAAATAAAAATAAAAAAAGAAATTACATATAACAATTAAAAAAAACTTAAATTCTACTTTATTTAAATGTATAGCAAGGTTTCCGTTTGTAACATATTCACTTGCAGTCAGTATTTTCATAGACAAGTCCATGGACTAACAAACGCTTAATCTATGAATACTTCACTACATTGGCAACAATGGCAGCTGTCGGAGAATTGATATCATTGCAAGTGTGAACTGTCAAAAGTAATTGTAAAACAAACAAAATTACTATTACATACCTGCATCTTAATATTTGTAAATTATAAGATACACAATAGTACTTACAATAGAAGTTTTGTCTTGACAATAAGTGCAAGAATTATATTATATTATATAAGAAAGTATTAATAATTATAACAATAAAAATATGTTTTTACCAATATTTGTAACGATACCAACTTTGCTTAACAACTTAAATGTCCCGTAACCGAACGCTACAAAGTGTGAAGCAAATAAATTCTATCTGAAATCAAAATGAATAAAAAATGAAATTGCTATATCAAATTTAATTTCGTATAGTGCTAATCTCTGTACTTAAGATGAAACATTAAAATTTATACAAAACTTGTATTTATTAACGGTGGTAGGGCCACGCAGCAGCCACGGCTGTTGCACGAATGGGCAGGTCCATCCGGGTAAGTACCACGACCTCACAGAAGACCAGCGTAAAGTGGAAGTATGACTAATACTTTCGCGTTTCGTCTGGTGTGAAGTGGCTGGAGCCCAATTTTCAAAAGGTTGTCAACGCATCTGCAACCGTCAAGTGTAGCAGATGTCCATGGGCGGCGGTATTCACTTAACATCAGGTGAACCGTCTGCTCGTTTGACAACTTTTCGCATAAAAATAAATAAATAAATTAATTAAATTTTAAAAGAATGTTTGGCCCATCTATTTTTAAATCCTTAAATCGACCGATTGAAATCGATCCGCTTGCTTTCTTATTATTCTATGCATCTCATATTCATGAAATAATTTGTTACAAAATACTTCTCGTATTTATAAATTAAAAACGTGTGCTGTCTCGGGACCTCTTAGGAGCGAAGTCTGAATATCGAATGTATATTGTTACAATGTAAAAACTTGTGTTTTTTTTTTCCTTCTCATTATTGAGAACAACGTGGAATGAAAATCATTTTTATTTGAATTTTAACGAAAAATATTCGTGTATTGAAAGTTTTATATAGGCGAGTGAATAATAAACGATAGGAAAAAAAAAGATGGCGTGCACAATTAAGGAGCGTAAAGAGTTGGAAAAAGTAAATAATCTTATGAAAACAGAAATTTTATAATTATAATGATACGATAAAATGATTGCTTGTATTGTCGCTAGAATTAAGACGCTTTAAACGGAGGTTCGGTCTCTGATGCATTGTAAACTATTCTTGCAAATTGATAGCTAGATTAAATAACATACCAGTCATAATTGGACATGTAATCCATGTAATATTTTCTAAATTAAAATCCATTAAAAGGTTAATATAAGTATCGTTATTTGCTGTAAACACTAGTGCCATATGAAAAAAGAATCCACGAGAATGAAAATGAAAAAAATTTTTTTTGAAATTGAATGAATTAACAAAATTAAACCTGACCTCATCAAGGCAGCGTCAATTAAATATGATAGGACCATATTTAATTTCACAGATTTATGAATAATTATTGTACATATAGTATCGGTAGCCTTTGTCGCCAGTAAACTCGCACTGCCGCTTGGATAAATCAAGCGTTAAGCTATCATGAATAATTTAACATTGTTTTGTAACGATACGATTCGGCGGAAGCTTTTAAAATATTTGACATAATTAATATGTATCATAATAAAGTATGCATAACATAATATTAATATAGCAAAATTTTTCTGGTTAAAAGCTTATGAACCAAAAAATATACTAAATGAAACTCTGATTACGGATTTATCGCGTTTATTTTTAATTTTACGTTTCGAAAACTTTACAGCGTTCATTATTACGTATTTAAATTTAAGCGATCTACGCAGAACATACTAATTTTATCTTGCCTTGCAGTAGTGGTTCTTTTGGGCCAGCGTTTAATTTTATTAATAATAGGATCCCAAGCTGATACGATACGATCTAATTTACACACATTACTAAATGAAAATATGTTAGGATAAATGCGTAAAACAAAGTTTCATTTAGTAATGTGGAATCGCGTAAATACAAGAAATTATTAAGCAAAAAAAAATCTAGTTTTTTTCGTCCTGAAATATCATGATGTGTTTGTCTTCGTAAAATATTAAGTACATTTCTTTTTAAGATACAAAAGTGCCTTTTTATTTCATGTTCTATTTAACATATTCAGGTAAAACAGCTGCTTAATATTCAGTGCAATGCAATTGACAATAAATTTGTATGCTACGAGTGTCTTTAATTAATCCAGTTTTCCTCGGGCATCGTTTAGAACGTGTCTTATTAATTAAACATGAGAAAGTCGATGTTGTAGAAATAAACGTAATTGAATAAAATATATAAATTATTAAGTGAACATAAATAAATAATTTCTTAATTTTATATTTAATAATTTCTAATACTATTTAATGGAGTGATAAAATAAAAGCCACATTACTTTTAAAGAATTGATTTAATTTAAGATTATTTTCGATTTACATTACACTGAACCAACACAGTTGAATGAGAATTGTACGTACACGTATTATATTAATTGTTGCAATGATGCGAGCCAGTACAACACCAATGTCCCAGGAGTGGTTAATATCAATTAACATCCGTTGATGAGATTCCTTGTTTGTCATCTTTTTAAAGGACTTTTGAGGATCATACATATCATGCTTTTAATTAATGCCATAAAAATACAACATTACATGGTTAATAACAAGTTAGTCGTAAAAGGTAAAAAAAAGTTACACGCCCTGTGGATATTAACTTTATTAAATTTCGTGAGTCATTTCGTAGATAATCATCTGAGAATTCAGTTGTTGATTGTTCAAAATTCGGGACACCCTTATACTTGATTAAGTAAAGCGTTTATAAATAATCCTTATCAAGTGATGTATCTTGAATTCAATTTATTAATTAACCTTATCGATAATGATTCGAGAACTTTGTTCAATAGAAACACAATAAATTGAATGTAGTCTCCCAAAGCTACAAACAAAAGTCTTTTGCATTACGAGTAGATTTAAAGCATCACTAAATGTTTACTCCCACGTCGTACCATGGATATCACCAAAGTCCTATACATTATTCATATGAATAATAATTAAAGTTTATGAACAATGGCGGCGTGTATGAGAAATATCCATGTATTGTTACTAGTTTATACACTTCATGCTATACATATATTGAGTATATAGGGTGCGAATCCGGAAGATGTGGGTTCGAATGAAAAACTTTTTGCGGATTTTTTCTACACATTTTAATATTTTATGCTTCTTATTTTTGTGCATCTGCATATGCCCAACCGGAAACCACTGGGTGTAAATGGCAAGGTGTCGTTTGTTGTGAAGTTTTAAGGGAAGGCCTGATGATATTGAAATACAAATCCCAGTAGCCAGAATCTCATAGCAGGAGCTCGCTCTGAAGTTCGTTCGTCAGAGGCTGCCTTACTACAAGTACGCCTTGAAGGACTTGCTCGGAAACGTCCAAATCAAGTTCTATTTCAACTGGCGTTCTAATTCGCAGGACGATTCTCGCGAACAATGCAGATATCCTGTCGATTGTCAGAGCATATCGAAATTATCCCTTTAGTCAATTTTTTTTTTTCAAATATTTTTAAGACACATTTTTACACAACGTTCTCTACTACTAGGGTACTAGTTAACTGATAAACATACTTAAAAATACTTTTCTTTTGTAAATAAATACATATTTTACATATATACACACACAGATGCTAGAAAAACACTATGCTCATCACAAATTATTTTTCCAGTAGTGGGGATCAAACCCACACCCTATGACCCAGGGGGCAGGTACACTAATCGTAACTGCCAACCACAGGACAGGCTTTGCCTAGTGTGGTGCCTACGCACAATGTACTTAAGTGTAATTCTTTTTGTCAATAAACATACTTTCTTTTTCATTTTATAATGAGCAGGCTTTAAGTTACGTGCATCTCAAATGTGGTCGACAGCTAGATCTTGCGACGGTTTCCTTGATTACTGGTGAAGTGAATTACGCGATTCAAAGATATATACGACCACTTAAAAAGAAGCACAACCCACCCCCGTAATACGCTCTGCGGTCAAGATAAGATCCAATAAATCGTGACTTAAACGTTTACCAAATTTATCGCGGCCGTTATCTTGATAAACTCTCCGATGCCAGATTGACTTGCTATAATTGTAGGGGGCTGTCCCATTTATCTCACCGAAGAGGTTCATTAAATTTTTATGATAGTTATTTTTTGTATTACTGGTCCATTTAAAAGAAAATTAAAGGTTTGCCCACTTATAATTAAAAATCTTATGGATTATCAAACTTAAAGTAAAGTAACAGCCTACACAAAACCTACTGGGCAAAGGCCTCTTCTTTTTTACAGAGGGTATTATTAAATTTATTAACACTTAAATAGTGCTTGTGTTATAGAAGAAGCGCTACCTCACTTCATCTGTATTGGCATTCTGTGTTTGATTCATGTCCTTCAAAGCCTTATTTATTAAGGTCCAAAATTAGGATAAACGATACCTGAACATAAATAGTTTTCGCATTTTGCATTAAATAAAACGATATCTTATATTATAATGTAATCTCAAGCTTGAATACAGTTTACATAAATCATTAGTTTAGTTTGTTCAATTATCTGACGGCGTAATTTTTACTAAACTTAAAAACTTAGGTCCCGATCTGTGATTGTGTTAGAACTTGCTGATAACGAACGAATTGATCATAAAATAATATAGATAACATAATTTATCAGATATATTCTTACAAAATGTCAAGAATCTTTAAGAGCTTTAGATCTTCTTGGGATATTTCCTAATAATAAATAAAAAAAGCGTGATAGCTGTGTCCGGGCGGTCGCCTTTAATTCAATATACTCGAGCAACCTGAGTTCGATCCCCGGTGCCGGCACCAATGAAGTTTTTAACTTTAAGTGCTGACTTATCACGTGCTCAGCGGTGAAGGAAAACATCGTGAGGAAACCTGCAATTTTCATAATAATTAAAAAAAAAAACATATTTCGAAGATATGTGAATGGGAAACAGGCCTTTGCCCAGAAGTGGGATATGTATAGG
This sequence comes from Iphiclides podalirius, assembly GCA_933534255.1. Classification (NCBI taxonomy): domain Eukaryota; kingdom Metazoa; phylum Arthropoda; class Insecta; order Lepidoptera; family Papilionidae; genus Iphiclides; species Iphiclides podalirius. Next base: position 63,566 of record OW152822.1, on the reverse strand, counting down.
CTAATGCTTTACTTCAAATACAAAAGTAGTATTGTATTTAAATGGAGATCAAGAAAGTACTCGACCAGCTAGCTCTATGTGCATTGTTGGAGCTGTACCCCCATCGGAAATTTGCTAATCCCAAAAGATTTCACCAACAAATTTTTAAAGTTCTAAGCTCTGCACTTAAGATTGAACATTAAAACATGTAGAAAAAGTACGAAAAGATTGTCGCCGCTGTGGGAATCGAACCAAAGTCTTCGGCATTCGCGGCCTGACGGCGCTGTGGCGCGAATGCCGAAGACTACATGTTTTAAGATTTCACCTACATTCAAAGTTACGCACTGTAGTTTGTTATTAGAGCGCAGTAGCATTTGTCTAATTGAATTTAATCCTTACTATTTATCCAGTCTCTTATTATGTCGAAGGGCTTGAGTATTTTTGCATTATATACGTCAATTTTTAGGGTTCCTTACTCAAAGAGTGATACAGAACCCTATTAACAAGACTCTGCTGTCTGCCTGTTTGTATGTCCGCCTGTCACCAGGCTGCATCTCTTGAACCGTGATAGTTAGACAGTCGAAACTTTCATAGATGATATAGTTCTGATGCAGCTTTAACAACAAATACCAAAAAATAGAATAAAAAATATTTAAGTGATGCTCCCATACAACAGATATGTTTTTTTTCACATCTTGTTTATAATATTTTTACGTAGTCATTAAAGCTTGAAATGAGATATGTCTTTCGATATTTGGGATAAAAGAGTGTTTAATATGTTTACTAACTAGAACATTATCTTTGTACAGTAAAGTAATCCTGAATTACGATACAAATTGATAATAATGTTTGTACTTAGAAATTTGTAATATAAGATGTGTTTAAAATCGCTTTTCAACAGAGCTTACATTTAAAACCGACGTGACAGGTGTTATTAGAAGGCTTTGTGAGAACAGTTGCCTAATCGCTGTGCTCCAGTTTACTGTTCACAGCCGAAACACTGATGAAAGTTTAATTCTTGATTTAACACTCGTTGAAAGAACATACCATAATCTTTGAAGTCATTCCTTGTAGTAATTATTATAACTGCATAATTTCGGACTAGTGGCAATGAGTTTTAGACTTAATAATTATTTTTATTGCGTTATTTAATTACTGCCAACCATGGACAGTTACATACAGTGTATGGTATATCTTTTTATATAATACTTCTTTACGTGGTTGGACCGAATTTAATGAATTTTTTATATATCTTCAAGTCGTTTCGAGAATGGTTTAGATTCACAATTCGGTACATAACAACTTTTTTTTATTTATAAGTTGTCGGATTTAGTCGTGTGTACAGGACAACTTCTGTTGGGTCCGCTAGTATGTATATAATTATTATTGCGTCGAGCCCGTTATGCCCGTACAAAAATATAAAAATCTTTATTCAATCTAGAAGTTTTACACTAACTTAATAATTGTTAAAATACTACTATAAATACTCACTAGTTCTGTTATTTAAAAAAAAATCTATTACTTAATTTATGTGACTAGTTGTCGCCAAGGAAAAATATTTAAGTGGGGCTCCCATACAACAGACATGATTTTTTTACCGTTGTACAACAGACATGTTGTTTTTACTACACACTCAGTTAGTGCATCAACAAACACCATAGTTACAGTTACCGATTACAACGTAGGCGTCTTCAAGGCAAGAGTGAATAGGTTTTTACTGAGCTAGCGCGCTTACCATCAACGGCTGCATCGCCACTTACCATCAGGTGGGATGGCAGTCAAGTGCAGATGCAAATAAAAAAAAATTCGTCCTCACTTTCGAGCACGGTGAAACCAACACAACGCGTACACTAGGTACACCCGCGTTCCAGGACGGTTCTCACCGCCCCCAGCCACCGACTAACCAAGCACAGTCAACGGCCATCGGGGTCATGGTCCGCACCGAAGCTCGCTGGCCCGTAGGCGACTGGCCATAATTAACGCACGCATGAGTACATGCGTGGCCCTACCCCCTAGCCCAACGGTTCTGCGTTCGATGAAGCTTTAATAGTCTAAGGAGTGAAAGCGTAACATTAGTTACACAAATACAAATACAAAAATGGTACGGAAACTTCGTGCGCGAGTTCGACTCGTATTTGACCGGTTTTTGTTATTTGCAGAATCACTACATAGTATAAAACAAAGTCGTCCCGCTATCTGTCCCTATGTATGCTGAGATCTTTTGAAACTATGCAACGGATCTTGATGCGGTTTTTTTTCCACTAGATAGAAAGATTCAAGAGGAAGATTTAAATGTATAATACATTGCTCCCGTGCGAAGACGGGGCTGGTCGCTAGTAATATAATAAGTCAATCAGAAATTAGCGATCATCTTTTATATTCAGCTATTATTATTTAATTATATTATTTTGAGAGAGGCATGCCAATCGAGTCGCGGGAGGCCCATTCTGTCTGGGGGTAAATATGGAAAATTAGGGAAATTAATATGATGAGGATACATTTGGATATATGTGTTTATATTTTGGATTAGGATACTTTTACTTTACTCTGAATAAAATCAATATGTGAAAGTTATATGTATACAAAAACTTTAGTCCCTTCACATCTATTTCGTCTCTTTCTCGTCTGCATATGACGTAGAATAAATTGTATTAATATATTTATATTTATAATTTATTAATTTCATTAAAAATAGTTGATATTTTAAAATACTCGTACTTGGAAATTATTTAAGAAATATCCGTAGAAGCATAACAATCATGTCTGCAATATAAATACCATTCAAGCTCTTTTCCCCTTATGATAATTAAGCCGATAGGAACTGCAATAAAACTGTATGGTTCTCCTCAAGCCCGCCATAAACGCATATTGTGAAGATATTACCTACAGCGCAAAACGTTTCATGCTTTGAAAAATATTAGATTTCAAAATATATTTAAAAGTAAAAAAAACTATTTAGAATGAATCCCATGCAAGACTAGACTTTCTTATGTAAAATAATTTAAATCGATTTCATCTAGACCGGAAAAAAAAATATAAAATTTAAAGAAAAAAAAATCAATTAAGTGAAGGGCAAAGATTATTTTGTAATTGTCGCCTTATTTCTTGCTATGGTAAATCCTAAGATTGTTTTTCAGAAAATATTTATAATACAATAACAGTACATTTTTAACCGACTTCAAAAGGAGGAGGTTATATTTCTCACGGTTGCTTTTTAAGACACTACTTTTGTTATATATTAATCAATCAAGGAGTTGTTTTACAAACCTTTTTTGATAATTAAATAAAATTAAATTTTTTGATAATTAAATATTTTTTACGTATTTGAATAACTTGAGTAGTGTTATTTCACACAAAATTACTTGTAAAATAAAACTGTCACGAAACTCAAGCCTGCTAAAAGAGCATGCTGTTCTTTTAGCCACTTTTCATATCACATTTTTCATGTTGCAAAATATTGTTATTAAATGCTTGTCGGCAATGCTTAGTCGTTGCTAAACACTATATTTATAATCCTATATGCCTTAGTGTAAGGCAAATGGAAATAAAACACCGGGGAAGTGCGACTCGCGCAAGAAGAGTTCCGTACGATTATCTATAAAAACGAAACAATAAAAAAGTAAACAGTGAAAATTTCAACTAACTGTCACGGTTCATGAGATACAGCCTGGTGGACAGACGGACAGACTGGCAGACAGCGCAGTCTTAACAATAGGGCCCTGTTTCATCCTTTGTTGTACCCGGTACCCAGAAAAAATGTTCGTCAACAAGAATTCTCCTAAAAATTAAGGAGCACCTCATTGGATAACGGCCAACTTTTCGATACAGAAATGTAGAAGTCGTGAAATTTTACTATAAGATAATCCTCCATTACTTCGCATTCATTAATTTTTTGCGTTAAATATGTAATTAAGTACCTCTTTTTCTGTTTCTGTTTCAATTCACAAAGAATATACTGAAGCACCGTCATAAAAATCTTGAACAAAGAACGTTTTCATGTCCCGGGGGTATAAAACAACGAAGGTGTGTAAAAGGAAAAAAAATGATGGGCGTTTCCAAAATAGAGTTAGCAATTGACAAGTATTGATTCATCCTAAAATGGGCTTGTTATTTCTTCCCTACGGAAAATAATTTTTTATGTGAGAAAATGGCAAACGAGCTGGCGGTTCACCTGATGTTAAGAGATAGCCGCCGCCCATGGACATTTGCAACACCCGTGGGGTTGCAAATGCGTTGCCGTCTTTTAATAAAGTGGGCCCCGGCTACCTCACTCACCAGACGAAACGCAGAAGCGTAACACTTCCATTTTACGCCGGTCTTCTGTGAAGTCATGGGCAAGTCCGTCCAGTTTACCCTGTTGCGTGGTCCTACCACAGTTAGGACTTTGGAATAGATGAAACTATTTCGAATATAAATCATATTTTTTTACGATTAATATTAACCAAATCCTGAAACGAACAAAATAAATCATAACAATATTTAAAGTGATGTCTTGTGTTCACGTGAATAATATTTGATTAAATAAAACGAATACAATAGTATTTTGCTTTTGGTACTTTTTCTTATTCTTCATGTGTAAATCGATCATAACAGTTACTTAGAGGATAGTTCACGATTTCGAGATAAATATTTAAATATCAATTAGCCATGGCCTCTGTATGTTAATAATATGTTGTTTCCATTCATGGCTACAGGAATACAAAGCACTACTACTCCTTCATTTGGACCTTTAACTTTCCTCTTAATACGAGACCTTCCTCCATGTTCATGTGTTTTCGAATTAAGGACATTAAATTTTTATATATTTTTTAATTCTTCAAAGCTTGTTGAAATAGTTAATGTATTTTATTATATTTTCTGAATATAATCTGTAAAATTGTTATTTATGCTATCAATATGACACAATCATAACATATAAGCTATCCAAACGTAGTGATTACATTCTCTTTGAAGCTATCATGGTGTTTTCGTCGATGCAAGTTGTTTGGTGGTGACAGCATAATATAAAATTTCGCCCAGTGGAATAAAACAATAAATCCTTCCGAAAAACTGTTCTTTTCGCGCAAAAAGCTAATTTAGCACTAAGCGAGAGGCAGCCGAAGTGAAACACTCTCTTGACTTATTTTTGCAATTAATTTCACTACGCGACGGAACGCACTGCGTACAATTAATTTATTTCTCGGGAGAAAAACAATATTAATTCATTAAACAAGCAGAAGTGAGGACGTTTTTGGTAAGAGAAAAATCATTGGTTTAACACAATAAGAGAAAATATATTGCCGATGTTCCTCAAGTAAAAAAAAAATACCTACAAGAGAATATCTTGTGTCTTGTATTAACTGATGTTTTTGCTTCAGGTCCCGAGACTATTAAAGCTTCATCGGACGCAGAACCGGTGGGCCCACGGGCCTGAACCCACGGGTTTGGGCCCTCCGCTATGGGTAGGGCCGCGCATGTGCTCATGCGTGCGTTTAATTATGGTGTGTCATCTAAGGGCCGTCGAGGTCACGGTTCGGACCGAAAACCCGACGGCCGTCGACTGTGCAATTAGCTAATCGGTGGCTGGGAGCGGTGAGAACCGCCCTGGAACGCGGGTGTACCTCGTTTGCGTGTTGTGTTGGTTTCGCCGTGCTCGGAGGCGAGGGTGAACTAATGTGTTTGTTGCTACACTAACTGTGGGTGTAGTGCTATCCGGCGGGAGTTATCCGGCGGGAACAAGAGAATATAGGATCCTACGCTCTATATACGATTATTAGGTTTGGAAGTAGGCACACCACACTTCAGTACCGCCGTGGTAGAATAGTATCTTGAATTTTTTTATAAATAGTATTTGATAATGTATGATAAAATTCAGGCCTGCCTCTACTTACTACTACTTACTTTAAGTAAAATTACCAAACCAACACCTTAGAAACGCTCCCATCATCAGCGTTGCTATTTACCTCATTTTGTCTGATTGGCGTTGTTTTTTTTACGTCTTTTATAAGTAAAAAGGACTTCCTCGGCTCTAAAACACAATTGGTTTTTATCTTTGTTTAATTTTAAGGCTTACGTACCCAAAGGGCAAATTTATAGCGGGACCATATTAGTAGGACTCCGCCTTTTGTCCGTCTATCCGTTTTTCACCAGACTATATTTCATGAACCGTGCTAGTTAGACAGTTGTTCACAGATGATGTATTTCTGTTGCCGCTATAACAAATAACAAAATATACTAAAAAGTATTTAAGTGGGACTCCCATACAACAGACATGATTTTTTTGCCGTTTTTATACTAAATGGTCCGGAACCCTAGGTGCGCGAGGCCGACGCGCACTTGGGCGGTTTTTTGCAATTTTTATCAATACTCTCAAAGTGGTTCATTGCAATCGTCCAATTATCATTTAGTAATAATAATTTGATAATTGCGAACCTTAAGATTATTTTTATAAATGGTTGCGAAAGCAGAATTTATAACCGATTCAAGTAATTTTTCTAGTTTTCAGGATGTGGACCCTAAACCGTTATAGACAGCAGTGTTGTTTGAATCGTTGCACTAATATGGCGTACTAATGAGTTTTGTCATGAACTGGTCGCTTTGACAAACATTTAATCAGGGAACCCTATTTAAAACTCCTGGCGATACAACGTTATTACTCTAGGACCTTCGACCATGTCTTGGACCGTCCCTGGCAGGAATAGAGAACATCATATGGCATTGGTCGGATAATTACGGATGTTATGATGTGTAACAATATATTTAGCTTAACCTTTGAACACCCATTACGGTAAATTGTTGTGCGGAAAAGTGTTGTAGATGATACATACAGCATAACTCCGTGGTGCAGTTGTCCGTGCCGGGATCGTTGATTCGATCCCCACACGAGACAACTATTTGTGTGACCCACGGATAATTTTTTCGGATGTGGGTGTCTGTCCATGTGAAATTTATGTATGTACGTCCCTACAGCACAGGGTAATGTTATCCTTCAGTATGAAGGCAATTTTCTCGAAGGGATATAAGAATTCTAACGTTTTGACCTTGATCCTAATATTTTAACTATACTGAACTTGAATATTAACAATTATTATAACGACAAGCAGCACTAGTGGTTATATCACTGTCTAGGAACGCAGCCGGAATCCAAGTGTCCACTGCTCCATGCGTCCATGTGTCCTTTGTCTAGAGTAGATAGCGTCATATCCGGTATACAGTGTTACCAGCGCCAACAGGGAAGACTACATTAGGTCTTCTACGTGATCGTTGGAACTTACGACCCAACCCCTTCTACACAAAATAACCGGGTATACCAGTTGTGTATCGCTATTTAACGTTTTCTCAAATATGTTAAGTAATTAATTAACTGGAAGGTACTCACCAAAACTTTCGTTACATTTAACTGAAAGATTTTATCACCGTTACGTATAGTAAGTATAAAGCACACTGTTTTATTTTAAAAATACATAATGTGACAAACAGTGATTATTGACACTTGATATTTATCTGGCTATGATGCTCCAAATCCAGAAGTCTTTTCGCTTTCAAGGAATACATTATGAAATAAGTATTGAATAACCCACGAAGATTTTTGGATATAATTTATGCAAAGTGAACACTTCGTATTAAATTTGAAGCAAAATGCTCCAAAAAGATTACCGCTAAAATAATGCTGACCGTCCCATACCCTCCGTCCTTTTGCTGTTTGCGGTCGAATAAACCTGAAACCTATTACATGTAAATGAGGATATTTTGACTGAGCTGAGCTGACTTTAATCGCATTTGCCATTCACAACTTCAATTGAACTACATGTTATTAAAATAAATTGGTGATGTGCGACGCGCATTTCGAATATTCGAGTAAATATAAAGCTATGGTAAGTGCACTTCGCATATATTATATGCATTGCATATATCTCAGATATGGGAATATCTGTATGCACTGAACAGCTACCTTCAAGCACCTTTTTTTCTCCCCATGTTAGCTGGCCAAGAACTCATGTATTGAGTTAAGCGCACCTTTTGTACATTCCGGTGGTACAAAACTCAAAATCAAATCATTTATTCATCGAAATAAGTAATATACATTTCATATGTCGATAGTCATTTTTAATCTACCACCGTTACGTAATAAGGTTCCTATAACGGAGAAGAAACAGGCGAAAAAAACTCCGTAGGTATCCTCTTTTTTGTTCTTTTTTTTTTCAAACAAAAAGACATTGTTATTCAGTACAATTTTTTTATTTAGAAACAGCTTAGGAGCGAACATCTCATTCCCAGGGGGTTATTAATGTACTCTTATTTTATTTTTTACGCGAAAAATTTCCAAACGAGCAGACGGGTCACCAGATGTTAAGTGAATACCGTCGCCATGGACATCTGCTACAATTGAGGGTTACAGATGCGTTGACAACCTTTTGAAAATTGGGCTCCGGCTACTTCACTTACCAGACGAAACGCGAAAGTATTTTTCATACTTCCACTTTACGCTGGTCTTCTGTGAGGTCGTGGTACTTACCCGGACGGGCCTGCCCTTTCGTGCAACAGCCGAGGCTGCTACGTGGCCCTACCACCGTTAGATATTTATGTTATATTGTAATAACCCTTTTTTAAAAACTTTTTCTTTAATAAATTTCTTAAACCTGTTAATAAGCTTTGCACATTAACTGGGATTTTGTTGTAGAAGCGTGTACGTCGTCCCATGAACGAGCCACTGACTCTATGACGTCTAGTAACTAGCGGTGGTACGGCCACGCAACAGTGTCCACTGTTTCACGAACTTGACGGAAGACCTGTGTAAATTATAAGTACATTTCTGCGTTTCGTCGAGTGAGTGAGGTAGCCGGGGCCTACATTATTTAAAAGGTGGCAACGTATCTGCAACCCTACAGGTGTTGCAAATGTCCAAGGGCGGCGGCTGTCACTTAACATCAGGTGAACCGCCAGCTCGTTTGGCACTTTCTCATATAAAAAAATACATTTTTATATTTTCGTATTTTGTGCTCTACGTGCAATAAATATAATCCTAATGTAGCAAAATATCGTAGTAAAGCAGTGTTGACATTACGTTTAATTTTAAACTTATGGAGTACACGAACGCTGCTTGTGTTTCATACTCCAAGCGCATATTTGTCGCTTAATTAATGGTTATAAAAGCGAAATTGGCAAATTTCTAGCGGGATTGAAGTGAGAAATTGAATTATGCACAGACGACGGTGCAAATTGCCGCTGGGTGGTTTATATGGAGCCAATTGGGCGTATTCCTTGCCCTTTGCATACTAATGCATCTTCTGAAATAGATTAATGTGAGAAATTGCTGTTCTTATATTAACATTATAAATATATTTTTAACAAACTAAGAGTAAACTGGTATCAGATGGTTGCTATAAGCGCACACTTTTGACGTTTCGTAAATACCTTTGCGTCGAGTAATCATTATCACGCTCTTTCAGACGTATGCATAATTTGCAATTCAAAATACCTACATTTACATGCTGGTTGTAATTTTCTGCCTATTTGCAATACACGCTACTAAAATATCAATAGCAATACAGTAAATCATAATTTGGTCCGTGCACCATTATAGTAACACCATTAGTGAAAAATTCACCACGTAAATTTAATGAGTGTAACATAGACGTATTTAATGTTATTTTTCAATTATATGTATATCGAGCCGAATTTCATGGCAAGACTAATTGAAGATGAAAAAAAACTTAATTACTTAACACGATACAGATACATAAGTCATTATTACAATCCAAAAGTAATATTGTAATATAGCCACATAGAAACACGGAACCAGCACTAGGGTACCCTGTGATAAGTAGCTACGGCCACCCGCCAGCAGGCTTCATAATTATAAATGAATAAATAAATAAATATTTTCGGACACATTTTGAAAAAAAAAAAAGGTCCTGGATAACTGATAAAGATACTTAAGCATAATGTTCTTTTCTGTAAAGAAACACATATTATACAAATATAAACACCCAGACAATAGAAAAAGACTATGTTCATCACACTATATTTTTCCAGTAGATGGGATCGAACCCACACCCTCGGACGCAGGAGCCACGTACTACCCACTACGCCATTCGGGTCGTCAATTAATAATGCATGGCTAATAAATTATTCATTTATAATGAAATAAAGAGAACAAGTCATATTATAACTTACTACTTACCTCTTGTTTCAAAAGTACATGGTATCTATCTTATTCTCTAATTGTCTAGCCTTTGAGATATTTGGTTATAATTTAATTGACGACCCAATTGGCGTGGGAAGTAGTGACCCTGCCTCTTGCGCCAGAGGGTGTGGGTTCGATCCCCACTACTGGATAAATTTTGTGTGGTGAACATGGTGTTTTTCCAGTGTCTGGGTGTTTATATATGTATAATATGTATTTATTTACAAAAGAAAAGTATGTTAAAGGTATGTTTATCAGTTTTCTAGTACCCATAGTACAAACGTTGCTTAGTTTGGGACTAGAGAATGTTGTGTAAAAAAATGTGTCCAAAAAATCTAAACGTAAATAACTGCTATCATGAGGTTTGCATTTAAGTAATTTTTATGTATAACAACAAAATATATTAAGACAAGGCCCACATAAGTTCGTTATTTAAAGTTGTAAAAACATTATCTATATAGTCAATGTTATTTCCTGGAGAAGACATTTCATTTTAATCAAGAAAAATTGTTTTCGAAGAAAATAATAATTGTTGTCAATTTAAAATAAATAAGATTAAAGCAATGTACATAACTTTTAAGGACTTATTATATATTAATTGATGCTTTCGAGACGATTAAGTTTAACAATTCATTATTTAAAACGCTCGTTTGCTTTTTGGATTCGTGTCCGTACTTTTCAATTACGGAGATTTTAAGTTTTTGGGTCTCTAGTAATACTCAAAAGCTATCACGGGAAGAGTGGATAAAAATTTGTCACTCAATGGCCTGTACAATATCTATGTCCAAAAATATTTATTCGCTGAATTACCCGGTTGCTGCCCAAAAATGAAATGAAGACTCGTATTTATAACATTAAGCAAGCATTTGCATTTTGAAATTCAGATAAGTGGTGAGAATTGAAAAGATCCAAAATGTTTCTGAACCTTTGTTCGGAAATGTTTGAATCCGATTATTGAACATTTCAATCCAATAACCCGGAAGACATTCAAGCGGATGTTATACAGTGAGGTCGCAGTTGAATAAATAAATATTACTTGGAAGCATAAGCGTTTATGAAGTGAGCTTCAATGATAATATGGTCGTATCTAAATGCGTAAGCGAGTTTATGGTTGTCGCTCCGACAAAAGGATAGGTAGGGTGCATAATAGCATATATATATATATATATATATATATATATATATATATATAGATACATAGGGTACTTTTGTTTTAGAAATTTTATTTGTTTTAAACTCTACGCGGATAAAAATTATAATTAAAATTTAATACGGGATTTTGCTCGCTTACTATTATTAGCAAGGCATTTGCTACAATCCAAATCGTAAAAGGGACATCAAATTGGGATGTGAGCATAATAGTCAATTTGTTTTTAAAAGTGTGTTATTCGACTTTTGAAAGATTGGTGGAAAAAAATATTTTTATATTATCCATTCCGATGACAATGTAATTGTAATCAGTGTATTTCACAATGGATTGACTGAGCGCATTGAAGCAATATGTTTCTTCAAATGACGTTAAATTCCGTAAAAATGGTCGTTTTTATTGAAAATCATGAACATTGATGCACCTGAAATTAGCGGAAACTAGGAAGTTTCATATTTCAATAGGTTAGAACGGTATTCCTTTGGCACTGTCGTTGTTTGGGAAACAATTAGGAACGTAGTCCCAACTTCGTGTTACGAGGTGTCTTGAGTTAGCTAGTATACGAAGTTTCTCTAAATTCGCAAATATTCACTTCAGCCGTTACGTTAATTAGTACAGCAGCGTTTCCCTAGGAACTTTGTAGTAGAGGTTAATTCAATCTAAATTAAAAATACATTTTGATATTATTTTTGGGCGGGTCCGTCCGGGTAAGTACCACGACCTTACAGAAGACAGGCGTCAAGAAGTGTTATACTTCTGCGTTTCGTCTTGTGAGTGAGGTAGCCGGGGCCCACTTTATTAAAAAGTAGCAACGTGCGGGCCACCCTCTAACATAAAAAAAGACATAATGTAGTATAATAACAATAAATAAGGTCTTATGCCTTTTAAATTTGACCGGACAGACAGATATATACATTGATTTATAAATAGGTTTATATTACTTTGTTTCTAACATTTAGTATTAAATAAAGCTCGTGATATTAATTATAACAATATGGCATAAAAATATAAGTACTATGTAGGTACTTAAAAGTAATTTGCCCCTAGTGACGTCATGCGTAAGGGTTTCCAATGTCTTCGCACTCCACTGAAAGAGACTTTAGTTTTATTACGGATTCTATGAGTTTAATGGATCGTAAGGGACAAAGTGCCGAAATTGAAATTTAAGTTGGAGGTCCATCTTGCTTTAGTACTTTGTTCAAATGACTTTAAAAGCAGCCGGTTGGTACTGGATGCATACAAATGTATAATTTATACCATTTTTGTTTATCAATGTCAAAAATTTACAAGCGATTTCATAATTAAGAAATTTTAAACTTATTAAGTCTTGATCTTTCTAATCATTATTTTTATAATTAGAATTTGTTTTGGGGTTTTTAATTTATGAACAAAAATATTCCCACAGCATTTCCATCATCATATGTTAAATAAAGATATAGAAGTCAATAATCCTAATGATTCTTATAAATCAATGGTTGACTTTCTCATATCTTCTTATAATGATGTATTTAAATCGCGCACATTTGTTAAAAATTCAAAATAAAAATTTAGTGCCTGGGCAACAGTGGGTATATATAAAAGTAGGGATTCACTGTATGAATTATATAATATGAGGCAGTGGAATAATGCCATATATTGCACCACATTTAGCTAATATTTTTAACAACTGCATAGAATCTGGAATATTTCCAGATCTTATGAAATTTAGTAAGATAATCCCCGTCTTCAAAAGTGGGGATAAAAATGATCCAGGAAACTACAGACCTATCTCCATATTGCCATCTCTGAGTAAAATTTTTGAAAAACTAATTTTAAATCAGCTCTTAGTACATTTTAATATGAACAAAATTTTTCACAATGAGCAATATGGATTCACTAAAGGCAGATCGACAACAGATGCGGGTATCGCACTTGTCAACATATTTATAACGCCTGGGAAGGGTCGCAAGATGCAATAGGTGTTTTTTGCGACCTTTCAAAAGCTTTCGACTGCGTGGATCACAAAACCCTCCTTCTAAAGCTTGATTATTATGGCATTCGTGACATCGCCCTCAATCTCATTGCTTCTTACCTAAATAATAGAATTCAAAAAGTATCTATAAATGATGTAAATTCCGCAGGGTCCTCCATGAAAATGGGTGTCCCACAAGAATCGATCTTGGGCCCATTATTATTCTTAGTATATATAAATGATCTCCCCTTCTATGCCAGTGAGTTATCTGATGTTGTACTGTTTGCTGACGACACATCGCTTATTTTTAAGGTTGACCGAAATGTATCGAATTATGACGACGTGAATAGTGCACTTTCGCGTATCCTCCACTGGTTTACCATTAATAATATGGTGTTAAATGCTAAAAAAAACTAAATGCCTTCTTTTTGCCCTTCCCAACGTAAGAAGGCAAAGTTTTAGCTTAAAATTGAATAGCGTAACCCTTAATCCTGTTGAGTCCGCTGTATTCTTGGGAATCACAGTAGATTCAAAGCTCCAATGGAGTCCCCATCTATCATCTCTTGCGAATAGGTTAAGCTCCGCTGTTTTTGCAATTAGGAAGGTTAGGCAGCTATCAGACATCGACACTGCCAGACTTGTTTACTACAGTTATTTTCACAGCATCTGTCGTTCGGCATTTTGTTGTGGGGTAGTGCATCTGATATAAATTCAATATTTATTATTCAAAAAAGAGCTGTCCGAGCAATTTATAACATCGGAGCCCGGAATACACTCAGAGATCTTTTTAAAGAGATTAATATACTCACTGTTGCGTCTCAATATATTTATTGTAATATTTTGTATGTTAAACAGAATATTAATAATTATCAAAAGAATAGTGACAGACATAAACTAAATACTAGAAATAAGGACAAACTAACTACGCCATTATTTCGCCTACAAAAAATAAACAGATCGTTCATGGGGCAAAGTGTGCGCATGTATAATAAAATCCCACAGTCGATGTTAGTCTGCCACTTGATGAATTTAAACGAAAAATTAAAAGTACACTTATGGCTAGAGCCTATTATACTATTGCCGAATATCTTGACGACGCCAATGTGTGGGGTTAATACTGTTGATACTCACGTAGGCTAAAACAAGACTATTGTACCTGTACTATTATATTGTAAACTGATTTTTTTTTAAAAAAGAGCAACTGTTGAGTTTCTTGCCGGTTTCTTCTCAACAGAAACTGCTTTCCGAACCGGTGGTAACTTACGAACGTGTTAATTTCTTGTAAAATTTTGACGTTTCATAAGAACACAGACAGCGACAGCGACATGAAACAAAACACCAAAGAGAATGTAATCACTACGTTTAAGAGACGGGACTTCCATACTAGCCAAAAATATCAGTTTACGCGGCACTCCAATACTAACCATACCACAAAGATGTCATACAACAGGAGTACCAACGTAATGAGACAAATAGTGTTTAACCAAGCTAGCTTAGGTTCTTATCGATATCGATAAAATATACTAGGTACAAAGCGAGGTTTCCACTTAATTTTTTTTTTATTAATTTTAGGTAAGTATCGAGTCCGTATTTATGTCGTCCGTATGTTGAGGGGATATTTGGTACTAATACAAGATTGGACTTAAATGCGGACCCGAAATCAGATAAAAAACGGTTTCTGATAATTCAAATAAAATTTTATTACTGAAATGAAATTTATTTCTTGTCTCTTGATTCTTCAGCCAACAGCTGTGGTCCTGCTGTACATGAGTCTGGAAATAATTGAAACATAAAAACAGAATCAAAATCCAAAAATTATTTTAGTTTTCTTGCATACTCAGCGCACGAAATTAATTATATGACGTATCAATATTACAGAGACTATGTTTCAAAATCCTGCAAAATTCACCTATTCCGATCCTTGCTCGTTTATGTAGGCACACCATTCAAATATGTAAAACTTTGTGCCCCTACTCTTTCGCGCAACATTTTTTTTTTCAATGATAAACATTAACGTAGTTATCGATATGTGGATATTACAGTTGCAATACATCACTAGCACACAATTTAAATGAGATAAATTTGTTAGTTTTATTTGTTCTTAGCCTGCTCCACTTACATATGGCTGCAAAGTATCATATTTAAGTGCTTACATGGGCTTCATCTAAGGGAAATCTCGCCATGAACATCCTTTTTTCAAGGTTCGAATGACTAGCTCGATTTTCCCCAATTTCACATGTAATAAACCGTCTTTTTGTCATTTTGAATTAAAAGTACAACTCTGATCACCTGTCACTAGTTTTCGTGAGAAAGTTTACTCTAAACAATTTAAATTTACAATGAAATAAACATTTACATTCAAAATACCCGGTGCAAAATTAAGTTTTGACAAACAACATGGCACTTCTTGTACTGCAAGAAAGGGAAACCGCATTGAGGGAGAGTGATTGCAATGTCCGCCATTATTTGCCGCGTAAAGTCCATAGAAAAATTTTTTGTTCCTAGTCTCGCCAGACTGCTAAACACGTGTAAAAATATCTTTATAGCATTAATTAGTATTTTCAACATCGTACATCGCCGTTGGACCAAAATACACAATATCTTTTATTATGGTTGTAAAAAAAAAATATTATGTATACTCGATTATATTTTTTGTTTGGGACCATTAAGCACAAATATTTAGGAAAACAACAATTACAAAAACAAGTTACTTTATGGACCAATGTTTGAAAGTCCTAGAAAATTACAAGGCACAATGGAATAAAATTTCTTTTAATGAATGTTCGGGAGAGCTTTCATTAAGTTTGTCAAACCGGGAAAGAGAAAAAGGGATGACATAAAAAAGGAATTGTTTTTAGTTCTCGATTTTTTAAACACCGCATTTGCTTTAACAACGTTTGCACGTGCTAAACGAATTTATTTTAAAAACTCGGAAGCTGAGAATAAATGTAACAGATTCAAATGTAACGTCCAGAAGACTCAAGTTCGATATATATAAATATACATGTAAATATATGTAGGATGAGGGGAACAGGAGACGTGAAACCACCACCTTTACACATTGTTTTTATTGTAATCAAATAAATAGTATAATACGGGACTAAATCATTTAATGTACGAAAGAAAATAAGTAAAGTAAGCTTCGGAAGTGCCAACAACCTTATATATCATCGTTGGTATAATGCACGAGTATATATATACCTTTAACGGCGATGTAAATAGTATTATTAATTAAATACTCGTTATTAAGAAGATAACATTCGACATGTATTTTGTCTTTTAATTTTCACTTCAACTGTTTCATTTAATATGCCGAAATGAAAGGCCGAATCTCGTTTTCTGTATAAAACGACCTCTCTTCATAGACGGCACTGTTCGTAACGGGCACGAAAAGATTTAATTTCATAATTTTAGGCTGACCTCAATTTTCACTCAGCTCCACTCCCTGCTAACCCATTCATGAAATAACATTTTATTTAAAAAAAAAATAATGCAAAAACATCGGTGTCCCTCCCACCGATCCAGTGATCTTTGTTATCGATTGACTACACAAAACACCAAATAGTTAAATAACGGATGGTAATTCTATATGTCTACACCGGACTGCCTAGTGTTTGTCGATTCATATACGGGATAGGTTAAGGCATGCGATGCAATGCTGTTCCTCCAGTGACACGACCTTAAAACAAATGGCGTGGAATGAAACATCATAGATTAAACTGCAATCTTCCATTATGTTTAAACGATCAAGATTGCTAAAAGTGCTGATATATCTTTATCCTTTTCCAGCAATTTTGTTTTAATAATAAATACCAACTTTAAAAACTGATAATGAACGCTTCTTGAATTCAAAATATTCATAAGGAAATAAGGACATAAGGACATAATTATAAAATTTTAAAATTTATTTACGAGGGTCTTTATCTCATTAACCGAACATAAGGAAAGTGAAAGCGAACAAATACTTTTTCATTGAGGTCATACTTTTTACTTGAATGAATGGGGTTGGTTCGTACTAAGGCAAAATAACTTTGTAGCTCTAATATAGTAAACAATCATATCATTACAGTTAAAGGCAAGTTCATTTATTCAAACAAATAAATAAAAAGATTTTCTACAAAAATTATAGATGTATGAAAACTC
This sequence comes from Iphiclides podalirius, assembly GCA_933534255.1. Taxonomy (NCBI): domain Eukaryota; kingdom Metazoa; phylum Arthropoda; class Insecta; order Lepidoptera; family Papilionidae; genus Iphiclides; species Iphiclides podalirius. The sequence continues at coordinate 46,181 of OW152822.1, read as the reverse complement.
GTTAGATTGCAGAACTTTATTATCAAGTGGAATTTTGATTAAACATTTACATAACTTAATGTAATAGTAACGACAGAATTTAAGTCATAATAATAATTTTAAGATCGGGAAACGGATCGTTTACGTTTCCTTAATTTTGATTTTACGAAATTAATCACTGATTAGAGTATTACTAAATGAATCAACGAACACTTGTATAATTTATGTCGATATTAGTCAAATCATTATTATTTACCGTTATATGGTTATAACGGTAAATAATAATGATTTAATCCTGTTTTTAACCCGATTCACTTCCTTTCACAGTACATTAAAATAAGCGTCTCGGTGAAAGGGACGAACCGGCATTAATTTTAATCATAATACATTGATTTTACAATTGAATGGAAAATTCGGGAGTCCCGAACCCATAAGCTTCAGATTACATCAACAGATAAAACATTAATACGAGCAAATCGAAATTATGAACATAAATCTGAAATAAATGATATTGAAAAACAAGAGCAGGTTGTATTGTGGTTGTCCTTACATTTTACATTAAGAAAATAAAACGTAACTCAATTAATGAATAATTGAAATAAATTAAATCAACAAAAACATTATTGTATTACTAAGTAAAGAAAACACTTATTTTAGAAAAAAAAACGATAAGAATGCTGACCGAATCGCCGCCAAATTATAGTGATATTGCTGTTTTGTTATGACTTTTAACAAGTGGTAGGGCCACGCAGCAGCCTCGGCTGTTGCACGAATGGGCAGGCCCGTCCGGGTAAGTACCACCGACCTCACAGAAGACCAGCGTAAAGTGGAAGTATGAAAAATACTTTCGCGTTTCGTCTGGTGAGTGAGGTAGCCGGAGCCCAATTTTCAAAAGGTGGTCAACGCATCTGTAACCCTCGGGTGTAGCAGATGTCCATGGGCGGCGGTATTCACTTACCATCAGGTAAACCGTCTGCTCGTTCGACAACTTTTCGCATAAAAAAAGACAGTTCGTAATTTTACGTTTATCCATATCTTACTACGTTTTCATTTGATTAAATGCGTATGTTCTGCATTCATGATGAAACTTGATGAAAGATCTAGTACTTGCAATAAAATAATATGAAAAAGACCAGCTGAATACTTAACATAACCGAATTAATATTAAACATATTCTATTAAATATTTATCTAATGCATATGTGCATGTAAAAATAAAAGAAACATTTCGAGCACTTCTTTTGTAGATTTATTATCGATTTGTCATACATATTCAACTAGGAAGATAATTTTAATTATGAACGCACCACAGCAGTAATATAATGATAATTTACGAAACGTTCGGTCGTTCTACGCCGATATTATTTTGGCAATAAGGTGAATTTAGATTGGCTCCGTACGCCAATGGAGGGCTGCATTTTGGAGCCATAATTGAGCTTTACTGTAGGGGGTTAATTGGTAATATACAGTACAAACTGTGTATTGAATTTTTTTTTAAATGTATCTCTTGATAATTAATACATATTTTTTTTATTATATATATATTATTGTAGATTATGAAAAATATTGTTTTCAATGTATAAATCAAGCAGGATAATTTACTTCTTTAATATTTTGATTACCACGAGGCTCTAATCTTGACCGAAATAGAGAATAAACCTCATCTCCAATAATGATGGAAGATTTCTCGATTTAATTATAAGCAACATACAAACTGCACAAGTAACTAATCCGTTGAATTCTCTGTCTAAATGCTATGGTAATCACCCTAGCCTACAATTTAATATACCTTTTTCACCTATTGATAACTTACGTAAAAAGCAGCACAGTAGATATAATTATTACAAAGCTGATTTTAAGTCAATTATAAATGAATTACGAACTGTTAAATGGCAAACTGAATTTTCAAACTGTCACAATGTTGACAAAATGGTAGATGAATTCTATAATATTCTCCAAGGGATTGTACATAGGTATGTTCCAAAGCGTAATACTTCAAAGTCTAAATATCCAACATGGTTTAGTAATGCATTGATTAACTGCATAAAAGAGAAAGAGAAACTTCGTAAACGATTCCGTAAATATCATAACCCACGTGATGAAATTGAATTTCATATCCTAAGAGATCGTTGCCATAAACTATACGATAAATGTAATAAACTTTATACTCAAACAATTGAAAATAACCTTGCAAAAAACCCCAAACTCTTGTGGAACTACATAAAAAACAAGCGAGGCAGTTATTCGTCTATGCCAGATAAAGTTCATCTGAATGAAGTAACAGCTCAGTGTGACAGAAATCGTAAATTTATTCGCAAATCATTTCTCCTCTAATTTCAATAGGGATAATATCTCACCTCAGCTTTTGTCTGCTGAACAAGTAGTGACGTCACAGTCTTTATGCAATCTCAAATTTAGTGAGAGTGAGATTTTACGCCACATAAAAAGACTCGATATTACAAAAGGTGCTGGTCCAGATTCCATTCCTCCCGCTCTTATAAAACGCTGTGTGGTAACTTTCTTGCTCTTCCACTCACACTCATCTTTAATCGTTCCATAGAGAAAGGTGAATTCCCAACGGAATGGAAAAAAGGCTCGGATACTCCCTGTCTTTAAAAAAGGTGATCGTACTAACGTCAAAAATTACCGCCCTATATCGATATTGTCCTGTTTTTCAAAATTGTTTGAATCATTAATTTACCCTTCGATTTTTAAATTTATAGATATCAGATTGTCAACATGGTTTTAGAGAAGGTCATTCAACCCAGACTAATCTAGTTCCTTTTATTTCTGAATTATCCCTAGAAATAGATAAAGGTCGTCAAGTCGATGCATTTATACCGACTTCAGCAGTGCCTTTGATAAAGTTCACCACAACATTCTTATTAAAAAGCTTGAAGCTTTTTTTGGGGGGTGGGGGGGTAATGTGTTAAATTGGTTAAAAAATCCTACCTAGAGAAGCGCCCGCAAGTTGTCAGTGTTAATGGCTTTGAATCGGACGTATTCTACTCTACAAGTGGTGTTCCCCAAGGCTCTCATTTAGGTCCCTTGCTCTTTCTAATATTTATTAACGACCTCTCCAGCCGAATCAAACATTGTAAAACGTCCATGTTCGCCGATGACTTAAAAATTTATCGCACTGTAACGTCCAGCGCTGACTCTTACCTCATCCAAAGAGATCTTAATGCAATTGAAAATTGGTGTAGAGAAAACCATATGACCCTCAATATAAATAAATGTTACCATATAAAGTACTCTAGGAAGAAAAAAAACCGCTTGTCACTAAGTACGAGATTGGCCAGCGTGACTATAAAAGAAGTTAATGAAGTCCGTGATCTTGGTGTAACTATTGACGCTAAATTAAAATTTACATCACATATTAATAACATAGTCACTAAAGCAGCTAAGATGCTCGGATTTATTAAACGCAACACTAAGCATTTTAGACTTCTACGGACAAAATTTATTTTATACAATGCTCTCGTACGCAGTCATCTCGAATATGCTAGTGTTAGTTGGAATCCTTTTTACGCTATTGAATCGCAACGAATTGAGAATATTCAACGTACTTTCACACGATTTATAGCTTTTCTTACGAGTGGTTTGTCACATCGAAATCCATACCACCAAAGACTTTCACACTATAAGATGACTTCCCTTAATAGCCGAAGACGAATAGTCGATATGTGTTTCCTACATCGATTACTTCATGGCAAAATTAAATGCAGTAGCTTCCTCGAAAGTCTCTCCTTCTCTGTCCCACGAACAAATAGACGGAAAACTGGTAATTTGTTTCACATTCCAGTTACAAAAACAAACCTTGGCCTACAATCCCTTCAAGTTAGATTAATTAGAGAATACAACTACTTAGTTAAACAAATAACCGATGTGGATATATTTAATTGCAGTCTGAATAAATTTAAACAGCTGCTTACAAAACTGTATGTTAGTCATTAATTCTATTTGTAAACATTTTCTATATTTTTAACGTATATTCATATTACTAACACCCACTTTTTTATTTCATATGTTGTCAATGTTATGTACACCATCATTTTCATATGTGTCAGCAATAAGTTTTTATAATCAAATCAACTATGTAAATGTCCAATATATATGATGTGGTTGTACTTTAAATAAATAAATAAATAAATAAACTGTTAGAAACTGTGCATTCTCAGGCTTATATTGCCTTATAAAATATATAATTATGTTTATTCTATTTTAGATATATAGTATAATAAATTATCAATATTGTTCAATTTTTGTACTTTGTTATCCACCGTTCATGAGTATATCTTTTATTTCTCTTTAATTTTCTGAAATTATTTATCCATTTACAAGATCCGATGTAAAACAGGCTCAGTTACTCAACAAATAATAAATAATTTCATCATGTGTATATATTTATAAGGCTTTGCCGACCTTATAAAATACTGGCGTCAAGTAACAAAGTTACATGCCTATATTTTATTTTACTTTCTATTAAAATAACTGATTGAAATGGTTAAAAAGTAGTAAAACGGGAGAAATCATGTTTTTCTTACGTAATTTGGTAAATTATAATAGTGGCAAGTGCTTTCAGGCTACCCTGTTACTTCTTGAAATTCGAGTCGCTTAGTCGCGTTTTGGGAAAGTTGCCCTATTGAATTTAAATGACATTTAAAAGCTGACCAAGAATATCTAAATCATTTAAATGACATTTAAAAGGCCTAATAGCTGCCCAAGAATATTTAAATCTATTTGTAAACAATCCATTCCCATGGCAAATGGTTTTTTTTTAACTTAAAGTAGGGTTGTAGCCTTTTGACGATACATATTGTTCTATTGGCGTTTTTTCGCATTTCGTTTTCGATATTATACAATTGTTAAATCAAAATGTTTAGAATAAAATCTAAAATCTCGTCTAGAACTTTAAATGTTAAATTATAAATTTATACTTGTTTCAAGAACGTCCACGAATGTCTGAACGGCCAGCATCACCATCGCGAAAATCTTTGACCACTTTCTTTTCTCTTAGCTGTCATGGAAAAAAAGAAGGTTGCCAACCCGCACACTAGTGGCAATTATGACAAAATCGCCCTTAAGAGGTAGTTTATCCAATGTTAAAATCAATCTTAGTTATAACGTATTTCTTTGCTCTAAGACCACTCATCAGCTCGTATTCTTACATGGTTTATTAGAACTGTTTTATGGAATATACACATATATAGAAAAACATGTCTGTAAATACTTTCAAGCTTTATTCCCTTATGATCCATTAGCGGATAGAAAGTGCAATAAAACTGTATGGCTCTCCACAAGACCGCAATAAAGGCATATTGTGAAGATATTACGTGAAACAAAGCGTGCCATAGTTTGTAACACTTTTCGGGATAAAATCATTGTTTCTTATAAAGAAAATATTTGGAATGAGACGCAACAGAGTAAACTTATAAAGTTTAATTTGTTGGTAATGGAATGTTCGGAAAGTTGACTTCAACGAATTATTTTTTAAAGATGTAATTAATTGCAGAAAGTACATTTACCATTCGTTATCGTCGAAATAAAACCATGTCAAGTTTACCCCATCATCATTAAAACACCATTATATTTGTTCTATTAACTGATTTTGAAAAATTTTCAAATTTTTTTAGTGTTAAGTAGATCTTTAGTCGACTGTAGCTATGTATACACACAAACATTTTGTAATAAGACTGATATTTCTTATCTGTAGTGAACTTTGTAGCCGGCAGCGAATTTGACATATTTTTTTTTAATATTTGGTTCACAAACTGAATGATACATTTAATAAGAACTTAGTTACTAAAATTAATATAGGAAAAAAGATAATGCACATTCTATATAATTATATATATTATACTAAAAACTACAATTAAAATTAAGATATTTAACTAACTTAACTTTCGCTTGCTTTAATATAAAACTCTCGAATCAGTATTTTGGCAGAGGCTAAAGAACCATAAAACAGATCAGATTGAATCCCATAGCATTACAAGACGATATCATTCGATAGAGGGGTGAGTGTTGCCCGATGTTTGTACGACAGAAAGGTAAAGAAAGACATTTTCTATTCTATTAGAACAAAATTGATCTTAGATAGGAATTCGGGGCAACCGACAAAGCCATTAACTGTCTTATACAGAAATAAAACGTCGCAAAATTTTCGTCTTTTATAAAGTGTGTCCATTTTAATGTACTCAAGTCTTGTTTCATAGCTTGGAAGTAATTTGCATTTATTGTTGACATATGATAGTTGATATGAAAAACGCTTTTGTATCTTTTCTAATCTGTCAGAATGAAGCTGGTATCCAAACTCCTGGATTCCAAACTGGGGAACAATACTCAAGAATACTTCTCACTACACAATTAGATACAGGAAGGATTTGTACGGGAAATATATGTACTCTATGTTACTCTTAACGGAAACACGGATAGTTTTCCTCTCAGCAGACGCCGCAGTGAATGTGTTAAATAAAACTTTATAAAAAAATCATTTGCATATCGCTCCCACACTTGAATTCACACTAAGCGAGTTACTGCAACACATAACTTACCAAATTAATTTACGAACACGTTTATTCCATATTTTATCACATTACCACGAACTATATTCCCATTATGCTAGAAAATGCAATGCTCTAATGGGACACGAAGGCAATCTAAATTTGCTATATTGCCAAACAATATCGGTTCGGAGCATACGACTATTCCGTAAATTGTTGTTATATTCTGGCCTATATTATTTGGCACAAAATTTTTTAGCATGTATATTTAAATATGATGATAGAGAGCATAAAAATTTATCACGTTGTTGATAATTCCGAAAAATATTATTTTTGTAATAACATTTTTCGTAATTAAAAATGATTTAATATAAATTTTAAAAAGAAATAAATTTAAATTTAATAAATTAAAAAGTGTAAAGTGTATTTTATTAATGTTTTAAACGCTCATATTTAACACGAAGAATTTACGAATGTTTCATTTTTATTAAATTTCTTTTAGTTTTCCAATATTTGTCATTCTAGCCAAATCAGAACATTATATCCTCGACTAACAGAATTAGTTTTATTTAATTAATCTTTTATTTAATTAAAAACTTAATAATAATTATTAAGTTTTTAATTATTTTATATAAAAGGAAATATAAGTCACAATAAACATTCGTTGATAGGAGTTCTTAATGTATATTAATATATAAATATACACATGTTTTTGTTATATTATGTTTAGGGTTATCTCCGGTACATTTGATATCTATTTGAACGTTTGACTATAACAACAGCATTTGAATATTACATTTGAACGGAGCAAGGTCGGGTTCTTAGACACAATATAAGATCAAAGAAATAAACTGCCGTAAGTCGACGATATTCCACAGCACTTTAGGGAAAAGAATAATATTTACATTCATATTTATCTCATAACTGGCTGCTGCCCGCGACTACGTCTGCGTAAAATAGGCTGAAGGGATAACATTCAGACAGAAAGACAGATATAAAATATGTATATAAATTATAGCCTATTTCGTATTCTGTTGTATAAAATATGTTATTGTAAAGTTTCTTTAAAATTCATTCAGTAGTATTTGCGTGAAAGAGTAACAAACATCCATCCATACATACGACTTTCTTCACGTTTCGCGTTTATAATATTAGTAAGGATTGATTTTCCTCTACGGATTTGTGCAAACATGTTGAATAAAAATTATCTATCTCATAAGCCGCTATCTACTCTTGATCGTCGTCATCACCATGAATACTGGCGATATTTTCCAATCATCAAGTTAACAATCTGCTCCTTGACCGCTGCTCTTTGATCTAAATAGCTATAACTAATAATAATAACTGCTAAAGTCCACCTGCCATCTCCCCATCGTTCAGGTTTCCTGCCCATCTAGAACAGTTGGAACTAGCAATATGTATTGTTCAAATTTTTTAAATATGATCTAACAGGCGTATGTTTAGCAAAGTGTACTGTGCAACCCAGATTATGTATATATATGTCCTTTGGTGAGTAGACATTTTTCGGCACCGTAATTTAACATGGCTATACACATAGGTTAAAGCACATTCTTAATCTTTTTTCTGATCTTGAATTTGATAACAACATCCAGTTTTCCAGAAGCGGCCCACCCGAACTGAAATTCCATAGTGTAATATCTTTGAACTTGGAACTTTAGTGAAAAATCACCAATATCCAAGATGTCTACAAGAACTATATCTGCATTTAGTGTTAATGGTTTTGCCCTGAGAAGCTCTTCTTCTCGGTGCTAGTGGACTGAGGGTTTCTAAGACTAAACTAAACTGATAGTAAATCTATATCGATTAGAATGAGTTTAGTGACATAGCCTAGACCTCTCGGAAGATATTAGCATAACGCTTTTTAATGCAGTTGTTCAATTTACATACTAAACGTAGGTAGCCCTATTAGTGTTTGGCAGCATATTTTTTTTAAAGTTGCCAAGCGAGCAGACGGTTCACTTGATGTTAAATGAATACCGCCGCCCATGGACATCTGCTACACCCGAGGGTTGCACATGTGTTGACAACATTTGAAATTTATTTGGTCGTGAATGGAGGATCTTCTCCTAAATGTGGCTTGTTCTATGAAAAAAAAAAAATTGAAATGCCTTCTGTTAAATCAACGAGTATAGTATTTTGAACAGTATTTCTCGAAGATTTTAAGTACAGAATTACCACATTAAGAGAGTTGACAATCCTTGCCTCTAGAGGTCATCAGTTTATCATAAAGTTAAATATTTACCGACCAATCTCGGTCTACCCAGTTAAAACATCCTCATTTACATAGAACAAGCTTCGGAGTTGCCTGATTGGGAACAGTGAAATAATCGTCTTATTTCACTGTTCCCAATGAGGCAACATTCAGTGAAAACTCACAATATTCCAATAATATTGATTTTATTACAACTTAATGAAGATTACTGATACATTCCGAGGGTTATTTGATAACATCCAATTAGTAGTTTGATGACTCCGTGGCGCAGTTGCCAAGGTATTGGCTTCGGCGTCGGGGGTCGTGGGTTCGATTCCCACACGGGACAACTATTTGTGCAACCCACAGATAGTTGTTTCGCATCTGGGTGTTTTGTCTTCGTGCAATTTATGTTTGTAAAACGTCCTTACAACACAGGATAATGTTATCCTAAAGTGAGGGCAGTGTTTTTTTATAAAAAAAAGAAAAAAAAGTGTCATTAGGAATTTTCTGTATTAAGATGATTAAGCCACTTGTATCGGAACTTTATGGCGAAAGACTAAGTAACTGTAATTACTGGTAAATATCGAAAATCATAGACGAAGCGATGTCAAGCCTTTTAATTGTGTTGTCTACAACTTGTACTCATTTTTCTCTTTTTACTGAATGTTTGTATTGATATGAAAATTGAATAACTTTTCAAGGCACATTACATAAAAGTACGATATTAACATAATAAATCCTAAAAAATTGTAGAAAAAGTACGAAAAGATTGTCGCCGCTGTGGGAATCGACTCACGTCTTCGGCATTCGCGGCCTGACGCTTTAGCCACTAAGCTGAACGGCTGATTGCCACAGCGACGAAAATCTAATAGTATAATAAATAATAATCTAATATAGAATAATAAATCCTTCTAACAATTATTTAAACGATATTAACTTAACTGTGTCATTATCCTGGACAATGCAAACATTTTGGACTACTTCCAAAATGTTGGACGTTTATTTATCTCATAATTCTGCATCTTTTTGGCTTATATTCTTTTAATGCGCGACACAATGACAAAGAACCATGTTTCAGCTTATTGTTATAACGAAGCGGTCGTAATTGCCAACATGATTAACAAAATGCCATGATAAAGTTAAATAAGAGTCTCGATTTATTTCATTACTTAGAGATATTTAAAGAGTCTTACAAGTTGTAAAATATAAAAATGCTCACGTTTTTAATCGTAATTAAGGGATTGGATTCTACTCGTGTTACGGAGAATAACTATTTTAGTTATTATATGTAAAATATTAATGAAACATTAAAAACTCATTGATGCATGCCATTGTGGTTGGAACCCAAATAAATAATATTTATAACACTTGTTTATAAATATTAGCTTGTATCCTACTTAGTGATCTGTGCTGTTACCTTGTTACGCAGCCCTAGTATAAGGAATCTCTCGCCAAAAATATTTTCAGCAGTACTCGAATCTGTATTCAGACATGTGGATTGGGAAATGAAAGGAGTAAATATAGACGGAGAGCTACTGAACCACTTGCGATTCGCGGACGACATCGTAGTATTTGCCGAAAGTGCGATAGAGCTTGAGAACATGGTCAAGGAACTAGCATTAGAAAGCCATAAAGTAGGACTGTCACTCAACACAACGAAAACTAAGATCCTCACCAATGGACCCCCGGAAGACATTGTTGTAGAGAACGAAAAAATCGAATATGTAAAAGAATATATTTATCTAGGGCAGTTAGTATCATTTGAGCAGAACACCGTAAAAGAAATACAAAGAAGGATGACTCTGGCATGGAAAAAATACTGGGGTTTCCGAGAAATAATGAAAAATAAAATAGTTAGCTTAAATATAAAGAAGAGAATTTACGAAACAACGATTCTACCATGCCTAACATATGGTTGTCAGACGTGGTCAATTAAAAAAGAGGAGGAAGAAAAAATTGCGATATGTCAAAGAAAAATGGAAAGGAACATGCTGGGAATAAAATTACAGATAAAATTCGTAACAAGACAAAAATAATAGATGTACGAAAGAGAATTATATTATTGAATTGGCATTGGGCGGGACATGTTTGCAGGATGAACAATACATGGACAAAACGCTTAACAGAGTGGGTACCAAGGTACAGGAAGAGGAGAAAAGGGCGACCTGGTAAAAGATGGAGAGACGTTTTCAGCCACAAGTGTGGTAACCACTGGATGCAAATAGCTCGGGAAAGAGATGTTTGGAAAGGTTAGGAGAGGCCTACGCCGCAGAGGCGACTACTACTAGCATATTATAATTATAATATTATTATTAATAAGATATATAGTTAAAAAGTAGTAAGTAAATAAAGACTATTTTTATTTTATTTTTATTTTATTTAGTATAAGGAATCTGCTGCGTCGCAACGGCATCGGACTCCAACGCGATGGCACGAGGCACCGACTCAGCACAACGCATTTGCGTCATAAATTCTTTACCTTGTTCCGAAACTGTAATCGATCCTCATTCTTAATTCACCTTTCTTAGCTATAATTTTATTGTAATATTTTAAAGTAAAATAAATTATATTTTATAAGAATTGCTTTTTTTTGCAACCTCTGGCTGGAGCCCACGTAATTACCTAATGCTATACGCATTGGGAATAATATTACGAAAAACCTGTATATTTTATCTTTCAATATTTTTTCCATCAAGACATCATGAGTAGAGTATCTCGTCGTTACTGCGTAAACGGCGGAGATATTAGGACTATTTGGTATAAATGAACCGAAAGGATTTAATATAAGTAATAACCTTAATATAAGTAATGTCTTTGAATAGTAAACATTGAATTTTTGCATCGAATCCAGATGAAAATATTCTAATACGTGAAAATGCCTCTTATATCTTTCGATTAAAGTGCTAACAAATATTCCGAACGTATGAACAACAAATTAATGAAAAGCATTTGTTTCATGTTTTTTTTTTTTTATTTTAAGAACACAGCAACGCCTGCACATCGTGAATGTTATAGCAGCATATTTTAATTCTGGCAAGGGGCGAAACGATTGTCGGGGGCTAGAATTTATATGATATCAGCGTCATTGTAGAATTTAATCCATTTGTTGCGCGATTGTGGGTATTTCCCGCATTTTTGTTACTGCGCGGTTTGCCTTTGTTAAAACGTATAAATGTTGCTCAGAAATACCCTTTTAGCGTTTCACTCTAATTGTACTCGAATACTTGAAATTATTTCGGCGAAAAAAATAAGTAAGTTAGCTTGATCTATTCATAGTATGAATTGGTATTATATAAAACTTTAGAAACAATTCTTTGTGGCAGCGTAGTGTAATAACACTTGAAAATCAACACGAACAATTGACTTAATGTTTTTGAAGTAAATTCATGTTTAGAAATTGTTTAGAATCGTGATTTGTAACTCGATGAAACCAAAATGGGTTACGACCAAGAGATAAGCACATATTGGACATTTAGCAATTGGACATCAGATGAGAGAAAGAGATAGAATACATTATATTATTATTTCGTAGTCCCTAACTCGTGTTTACTAAGCATTATATGTATATTACTAGCGACCCGCCCCGGCTTCGCGCGGGTGCAATGTCTTATACATATAAACCTTCCACTTGAATCACTCTATCTATTAAAAAAAACGCATCAAGATCCGTTGCGTAGTATTATAGGTCTATTAAGCATACATAGGAACTGACAGACAGCTGGACGACTTTGTTTTATACTATGTAGAGAGACAGATTTATAATATTTCGTCTCATCCGAGTTGTGTTGTGTTTTAAGTGTGTTGGTACATGCGTGTGGGCCTGTACCTACATTGATAAGCCTTTGGAGAATGTATCTTATAGTGAGTTCGGTCTGGTCCGAGTGTGTGTTAAATTATAGTCATTTTTGAGCACCTGCGTATTACAAAGCTTCAGTTTTATTTGTGTGAATGTTTTCAACTCCTTAATAAATGTTGCAAGCATGCCGAAAACTTATGTTGAGTCTAGTGGTTGTCAAAAAAATCTACAGGTCACGGAAAGATTTTTTTTTAATTTTTTTTTAGGGCACCGTTGTCAAATGTGTCAAAAAAGTGTTCGTGTCTTACGTGCAAGCCGAAAGTAATTATTAAAATAAACAATATAATTATTATTTGCTGAATAATAACTTGCCCGTTGTACCAAGTAGTGTTTGAGTATTTTCTAATATTTCTAATCCTGTACAAAATTGTACCTTAAAAAAATATATTTAAAAAGAAAGCATACAATTATTCTACTCCTGATACTCTATATTCATATCATTTTCGTGGGTTACTTTTCTGAAGTTTTATTTTCTACCTTGTATGAATTGCACACGTGTACACTATTTTAAATGTCCATAAACGAGTTTATATATTTGTATTACGTATCCCGTCGTTCTCTAAGTGACATATTCTTCGTACATATATTTTATTTCGTTTTAGATTAATTGTAAATAAATAAATATATAAGGGCACCATTTTTACAACGTTCTCTAGTCCCAAACTAAGCAATGCTTGTACTACAGGATGCGTACTAGCTTAACTGATAAATATATACTATGTTCATCAAAAGATATTTTTCCAATAGTGGGGATCTATCCCACACCCTCTGGCGCAGAAGGCAGGCACACTGCCCACTACGCCATTTGTTTTAATACAAAACAATCGTTAGATATACGACTTTGACTTTGAATACAAACACTCCAACTATATGACATTATTCAAGACCATTACTAGTACGTTCCCCTTCAGTTACTTATGTTAGCGGTAAATAAGTTTTTTTGTGCGAAAAGAGCAGTCGAAAGAGCAAGTGCTGGACGAAATTTAATTTCGCGCTGTCACCGCCAGACAAGATGAGTACTTTGATTAAAAACGGCCTGAAATTGGAGTCCACATTCGTGTATGCGATTAACATAGCTCCCGAGTGAGCATTATCTCGCGCAAGCAGATATGATTCAAAAGTTGAGGCGCTCAATCCGAATGTAAAAAAGTGTCCGCACATATATATTTACTTATATTTTTTTATTTAACTATTTTTTTTACCCTCTACTTATGTTTAGTTGTCACAAGATTTGTGTTGATTAATGTTTTGGGGCTCATTAAAACACGCACAACGAATATTAGAAAATAGTTGATGATGGTTTCTAAATAACCTTAAGTTAGATAATAAAAAAAAAGAAATAAGCGGACTTTGTGGTGATTACAACGTAGGCGTCTTCAAGGCAAGAGTGAATAGGTTTTTACTGAGCTAGCGCGCTTACCATCAAAGGCTGCATCGCCACTTACCATCAGGTGGGATGGCAGTCAAGTGCTGGCCAGTTCTAAATTAAAAAAAAAAAAAAAAAAAGTGAGGTGCGCATATCGATCAATTTTAAATAACTATATTAAATAATGTTGGCAACACTAAAAGAAGTCATACCTTGAGGATGTTGGCAACACTAATAGAAGTGTCATTCTATGGGGGTATAAATGAAGCTGCACGAAGCATTTCATGGTCTTCTTCTTCGGCTGTCAACAAAAAGTATACAAGATAGTGCTGCCCAATCGGTATTAAAAATTAAATCAGAGTTGTGGTTGTTTAGTCTAAAAGTGATAAGTAAATATACCAGTGTACCAAGGTGAAACTACGGTGATTCGGTATATTTGTTATATTTATAGTGTTTATGTTGCCAAACGAGCAGACGGGTCACCTGATGAATACCGCCGCCCATGGACATTTGCTACACCCTAGGTTACAGATGCGTTGACAACCTTTAGAAAATTGGGCTCCGGCTACCTCACTCACCAGACGTAACGCGAAAGTATTTGTCATACTTCCACTTTACGTTGGTCTTTTTTGAGGTCGTGATACTTACCCGGACGGGCCTGTCCATTCGTGCAACAGCCGAGGCTGCTGCGTGGCCCTACCACCGTAGAAGCTAACAATAAATACTAATAACATGTTAGCAGTGATAGCTCACGAGCCGTGTGGAGTTATTGTCCGGGCGCTCGCTTCTAATCTAATATACTGGAGCAACCGGATTTCGATCCCCGGTGCCGGCACCGATAAAATTGTTAATCTTAAGTGCTGAATTATCACGTGCTGAGCGGTGAAGAAAACCATTGTGAGGAAACCTGCATTTTTTTGGAATAGTAACAATATAAAATATTCCCAAGATATGTGCAGTTTGCCAATCCGCATTGGAGTCGCGTGGGACAGAGGAATCCTTTGCCCAGCTGTGAGACATAATTATGTAAGCTTTTATATTTTACTAAAAAAAACTTTCATTATTAGATATACTGGAATTGGTTAACATGAAATAATTCAAAAGCGAGCTTTATACTATAAATGAAACTAATTTTACGGATTTATCGCGTTTATTTTTAATTTTAATTCCCGACGTTTCGAACCCTTTACAGCGTTCATGGTCACGGGACAGACTGAGGTGTTAGACGTCTGATTGTCATAGTTAACCCGGGCTGTATGCATTACTACTTAAACATTGCCTAACATCCGGCTACTTGCTTTGGAAGGAGGAATTTTACATACAGATAGATGGTGTAGCAATGGGCTGCCCAGTATCTCCCATTGTCGCTGGCATATTTATGGAAGACTTTGAAGAGAAGGCCCTTCGCACAGCTCCCATTTATCCAAGGTTTTACAAGAGGTATGTAGATGACACCTTCACCATTTTACCAACAAGTAAAGTTAATGCATTTCTAAACCACCTTAACTCAGTAAATTCCAAAATACAATTCACTATGGAATTAGAGCATAATAACTCTTTAGCTTTCTTAGATGTTTTGGTCATCCGCAATCCAAATAACACTGTAAGTCACACTGTGTATAGGAAGGCAACCCATACAAATAGATACCTAAACGGTGATTCTCACCACCATCCATCCCAGTTAGCTACCGTGGGTAAATCTTTGTTTCAGAGAGCACAAGGGATCTGTGACAAACAACAACTGGCCGCTGAGCTTCAACATGTCAAGCAAGTTCTGCATGACAACAAGCTTCGAGCACCGCGCCTACGTCACAGTGACCGAGTGAAACCAGCCACAGTGGAGCGAGTACCTGCTGTTCTACCATACGTCAGAGGAGTCACCGACAAGATTGGCTATATCTTAAAGCAGGCTTCAATTAATACATTCTACAAGCCGCTGAAGAAGATTAGTCAGTTTTTACCATCTGTCAAGTGTAATATCCCTCTGCAAGATCCAGGAGTGTACAAACTTGACTGTGAATGTGGGCTCTCTTACATAGGTCAAACGAAAAGAGCAATAAAAACCCGCGTGAAAGAACATATAGCTGACATAAAACACAATAGATTGAACAAGTCTGCAGTTTGTGAGCACATTTTGAATAGGTCCAACCACTACATCAGGTTTGACAAACCACAGATCCTTGCAAAAGAACACCGATTCCTCCCAAGGATGATTCGCGAGGCTATTGAAATTAAAAACACCCTAATTTCAATAGAGAAGAAGGTTGGGTACTACCATCAGCTTGGGATCCTGTCATCAATAAAATTAAATCTAGGCCCAAACGAACCACTACTGCAAGACAAGATACAATTAGCTCCCTCTGCATAGATCGGACACAAAATTAATAATTCAAAAACTGACGGTAGCCCGGGTTAACTATGACAATCAGACGTCTAACACCTCAGTCTGTCCCGTGACCATGAACGCTGTAAAGGGTTCGAAACGTCGGGAATTAAAATTAAAAATAAACGCGATAAATCCGTAAAATTAGTTTCATTTAAATGTGTAATCGCGTAAATACAAGAAATTATTACGAGCTTTATACTCCCTGAAAAGAAATTTACTTGGTCTAATTAACTCAAAGTTTGTATTTGAAAGACACAAACAGAATGTAGTGACTCCGTGGTGACTCCGTGGCGCAGTGGCTAAGGTATTGGCTTCGGCGTCGGAGGTCGAGGGTTCGATTCCCAAACGGGACAACTATTTGTGTGACCCACAGATAGTTGTTTCGCATCTGGGTGTTTGTCCGCGTGAAATTTATGTTGTAAAACGTCCTTACAACACAGGATAAAGTTATCCTAAAGTAAGGGCAATGTTTTTTATAACAACATAAAAAAAATGTTATATTTTTATCCGTTTGCTGACATCAGTACTCGGCTGCGTTTTCAATAGCCTTTCGAACGAAACTGTAGGGAAAGATGTGGCTACAAGCTAAATTTCAATCCCACTTAGTCCCTTACGATCCATAAAACTGATAGAATCCGCAATAAAACTAAGTCGATTTCGCTAGAGCGCGTTTAATAAAGACATTTGAAACATATTCCCCGAGATGATTGAATTTTCCGAGAGTTGTGTGCATGTGTTTAAGTACGTACAATTATAATTTTTACCATGTGGGAGGGGTAAACACGAGCAGAGCTACCTTCTACCTACACGCAGCAAAAATAAATAATGTTATCAAAATTTCACTGGTGGGATTTGGAAAAACGTGCCGCTGTATACACCACTAGCTTCTAGTGCCTGTCCCAGTAGGGCTTAATGCGATATATTTTCGTTGTGCCCTAATTGGTATCATATGGAAAGCTTAGCCATGAATTATTGGCAATAATGTTTTATTAACATTCTATGTATTTGAGCATCACGTGGAATTATTTTAAAACAATCTTGTGAAATTTGAATTGCGGCTATTATAAGATTTAAACTTCCTAACCACAACGCGTTCTGGCAAAGCAATGTCGCATTCCGAGCCCCAGTTGGTGCAACCGCATCACGACAGACTGACAGTAAAGGCCCATTTACACGGTGCCAGTTTCTTGCCTGTTGTATACAATTAAATTGAAGCAATAAATAAGTTGCATGGTCTAAACAAGAAATGGTCAAAACAATTATTGCGCGCAATTTATTGCATTCAATTATTGCTCTTGTATGTTCAAGAAAATGGCATCGTGTAAATGGGCCTTAACTCTCCTCCAAGTACACCACACTAAAAGGCAGCGTTAGACGGTGTTGTTTCTTCATAAAATTAAATCAAATATGTTTTTCAATCGGTCAGTATGTTGCTTAATTAACGGATATTTGACTTTATGCTGTCTTCCATAGCTTGAACTTACGGTGGTAGGGCCATGCAACACTGTTGCAAGAATGGGCATGTCCGTCCGGGTAGTTAGCACGACCTCACAGAAGACTGGCGTAAAGTAGAAGTGTTACACTTCTGCGTTTCGTCTGGTGAGTGAGGTAGCCGGGGCCCACTTTACTTAAAGGTGGCAACGCATTTGCAACACTACGGGTGTTGCAAATGTTCATGGGCGGCTGTTATCACTTAATATCAGGTGAACCGCCAGCTCGTTTGCCACTTTTGTCAATAAAACTACTGTTTTATTTTCGTCAATTTAATTATTATATTTGCTATATTCTGAGTAATTTCGATATCTAGAATTATCTCCTTTTTTTCTTTAATGCATACAAAAATATCAAGCATATGTGACACTTTAAGTAAAATACAATGAAAATCATCGTAATACAAGCACAATTTTCTACGCATAACATATGCTCGAATAGGTAATTAAAGTGTATGTATTGCTATTTAACTGTAATTTCGCAATAAAAACGAACACGGCAGTGGAATACGAAGCCAAATCCACGATAATTACCATAACAATGTCAAGCGCAATGCCATCTGACCACGAAAGAACTGATAAAGTAGTGAGAGCCATAATGTGTCTAGTATTTAAGTCTAAATATGATAGTTATAATAATTAGTAAATTCACTCCATAATATAACTATAGTAAATAGGTAATTCACTCCGTTATGCAGTATACTACGGGCATGTAAGTGAAAGTTACACGCCCATTTGAATTCTCCTATATAATGGTTATTATCTGCAAAAAATAGACAAATTCGCGTAAGCTGTTGCATCTTTAACCATTAATGTCTTACCGTATAAAGATATATTAAATTATGGTACTCATTAAGAATAACATAAATTAGTAGTGTTATTTACTTTATAGTAAATAATAGATTAAATGTGAACATAATATATATTAAGAATATAAAGTTCTGTGAATAAACATTTACAACAAAATATTTGTTTGCATGGCTTTTAAGGGAATTTAGGCTTACGAGTGGATATTTGTTATAAATTTTAATACAGACAGGGCCATAAAGGCAACCATAAGGCAGCCAATCCGGATGAATAATGAAATAGACTATGAATATTTCAGCATTCGCAAGCAGCGCTGCTTGCTTGATTTATTGTCGAGGTTAGCTGCAATCCTAGAGTTTAAACGAAAATATTAATTGAGATTAAGGCGTATGGATTGCAAAAAAACTAGCTGTCCCGACAAACGATGTTCTGCCATATAAATTATTTCTAGGGAATTTGGGGCAAGGGTAGAAGAAATTGTTTAGGGTGGACCACCCTTAACATTTAGGGGAATGAAAAATAGATGTTGTCCGATTCTCCACCCTGGCCGATATGCACACAAAATTTCACGAAAAAGTTCAATTACAAACACCGTGATACGTGAATTTTTATATATTAGACGTTATTTCGGCGGTATCTCAAAATTTGTATGTTTGCCTTTAATGTTCAGGTGAACAAATAAAAACAAGATTTATTTTTATGCGAAAACTTGTTCAGCGTTAGAATGACCATTTTGTAATTAAGTTCCATTCTCTACGCCGCCGAAAAGCAAGTTGCTCCATGAGACTATGCGTCTCTTCGTTCGTAGTGGTGACGTCATAATTAGTGTATAGTATTGCCAGCGGCAACATTAATTCCTCTATATTTGGACATTTGATAGATTTCATTGCTGTCAAAATGCATTTACTTTGGCTCCTAATTTTCAGAATATTTCCTCAGGATTTACTGCCTGCCTTCATTCGGTGGGAGTACAGTTTTTTTTATTTAGAACTGGCCAGCACTTGATTGCCATCCCACCTGATGGTAAGTGGCGATGCAGCCGAGATTTCCCCCACCCTCAACTTTGGGCAATTTATTGATACTCTCTATAGCCAATGCAAGAGCGAAGAAATTGTCATTGAAAATCTGCAACGGTACTTCAGATAAATACGATTGAGGTTCTGACTCCATGTATTACATGGTCGACCGCGTTTGGAGTTCTGAACTTCCTTTACGGTGCATATCCATACACTTGTAATGAGTGGTGTGGTATTCCAACACCAAACTTAACTTAAATTTTAATAAAAGTTTTAAATCAACGAAAAAAAGATTGCTACTCACCCCTGGAATGAAGTGACGTTTGCGACAAGATGGAAGGTTGTAGAAGACAGTATTGGCAACAAAAACTAAAAGTTTACTAAACTTCGTTACTTTCTTGCTAAAAGAACTTACTTTCTTTGCTGTACTTTTCATTAAATTCACATGAAAGTTTTTACAAGCCGTGATTCCAATAAATGAAATAATTACTTTCAACTTGGTACCCTATAAAATTCTCTAAAAATGAGCGTAAAATAAAAGTGAGCATACATGTAATTTATATGTAAAGTATCGTTTTCATCTATATTGCTTTATTGCCAAGTGAAAAAATCGTACCATAGATATTTTATATGTGATGTATCAAAGTAATATTTTATGAGAATATGTTTAAATTGTTCTCTCTACAAATAAATAAATGATAAAAATGTTATCATAGAACAAACGTTTAGAAACGTATGGAGTATATTGTTGATATAACAACAAGCTTTGATTTGCTGCATCCCTACATAACCCAATTCTTTTCAGAATAGTACCATCAATTCAACAATCATCCGATCCGTAGATATGAGATTGCAAACCTCTTTACGACCAGTGTCATGAGTGAGGGGATGAGACAATAAATTACGTGCGACACTTCGAAAGGGTCTAGTCAATTTCTTTTCTTTTTTACACGCTTTTCGCGTTATGGCGTCGATCAAAACATTTTTTTCTTCAGATTACAGTGTGCGATATTTTTCTGTAATTCCCTCTTACTCGGTTCTAAATAGGTGATACATAATTTAGACGCGTGTGTTATTACTTAATTATCTGTAATTTGCTCTTACACGGTTCAAAATAGGTGATACATAATTATTTAGTAGCGTGTGTTATTACTTAAATTTGAAAGCATAAGTAATATGATTACGCATGTCATGGTAAAATTATAGAATTTTATTTATCTTTCGTGAACTTTGAACTTAAACAAGTCTCAAAATGTGATTTCTGTAAATAAATGAACTAAAACTTTCAGCGCTGCGGGATTTGAAACCGGTGAGCCACGGTTACCTCACTCACCAGGCAAAATGCAAAAGAATAATACTTGGAGTTCACGCTGGTCTTGTATGTGCTCGTGGTACATACATAAATCTCAGAACGGACCTGCCCATTCGTGCAACAGCGAAGACTGTCGCGTAGTACTACCACAGTTTAAAGGATACGTATACGGATATATATTAGGATGACAAGGTTTACAAGTTCGCTTTGCTCAGTTAGAGCACCGACTTGATAAACATACAGTCAATTAGGGCGACTCCCTTTTTGATTCCTCCTTCATTAGTTTTTTAGTTTAGACTTACTTTCGGATAAATTTAAATAGATAATATACATTTAAAACCAGTCAAGTACCTTTTTCTACATATTTTAATAGTAAATTACCTTCTTTATTTCTTTCTATATACGACCATTTCTAAAAATTGTGCTACGAGTATGTTATAGAAAATTCAAATAAGAAGAAAGACTCTAATATTGCTATCACTCTAGATATTGCGATGACTCGGTAACGCAGTTGCTATATGCCATAATCAATTGGATCGGGGCCGGGGTTCATAGGTTCGATTCCCACACTGGACAAGTATTTGTGTGCCCCACAGACATTGTTCCGGATGGTATATGTTCTCAAGGAGGGTTGACGTCAAACAAGCGGCCGGTCATACAAAACTTAAACAAATTCACATACAAAATCATTTACACGTAATGATGATGATTGATATATTGCTATCAAGATAAACAGCTTCAGAATTTTTTACTTTAATTTAGTACCGAATCCTTAATGTTTCTAGATGTGTCTACAAAGCTATATTGTTAATCGCACTTTAATCCTCCCTTCTAGTTAATTTAGAGAAAAAGCACTCTACGTACTTATAATTTTAAAATTTGTTTACATCGTGAGGTTATTTAAAAATACGGAGACGATGGGAAGCACTCCCCTGATGTAAAGAAATCACCGCAACTTTCATGAGTTTGTGTATAACATAACAAATAGCTGACCATAGTTTCATTTCAATCAGATAAGTTATTTGGGAACAAATAGAGCATAAACCTTAACTTTTTTATGCAAGATAATAGTGATACGATTAAGACGTCCTTAAATTTATATGCCCCATACGGAGCTTTTTGTTACGTTTGAGCTTTTATAAATTCGATGAGTGTCTATTTCTGTATACATATAAAAAAAAACATTTGAAAAATTATTTCAGAAATAGTAATTACATACAATCATGAAGTCCCACACATTACAGAGTAGAAATCAAATAGCTTCTGTGGAGCGGTCTGACAATATATTTTCCGCGTGTCCCTTCTCTTCCCTGTCTTTTGAACGGTAGCAATAAAAATGAAAGTCTTTTGGTGATAGAACTCCCTATTAGGAACACTATTCCCTGTTAAGACAGTTTTTACCACCCTTAGCCTTCGTTCACCTCACAATATACGCGAATAAAATTTAAAACGTTGAAGAACGTATCAAGTCCGTTCAGGTAAACTGTGGCAATTTCACCGTGCTTTATGATGAATGGACATTAGATGATACCAAATTAATATCGTAATAACACAGCTTTAGCCACTGACGTTTTAATAGCATTGCAAGACCACCATAGATCTGCCACGAAGCACGCCTTACGATGACTTCTGCAATACCTAAATACTATTCATTACTTGCGTATATCTAGTCAAGGTCATGTTTTAATAATACGTGGCCTGCCACAACACAATATCAGCAATATTGCAGTGTTCACAATTGAAATAAATTGATTTCAATTGATCTCTTGAGGACTTACAATTAATACTTACCCTGATTTGAAAATCCTTCTGCATTTTACCTATCTACATCTGCAGCGGGCTTATATTTTAAATACGAATGATATAAAAAATAACCCAATTAAGATCCAATTAGTAAGATGGACTTTGGCAAACGTATGCTTACGTTTCCTTTTATCGGAGTTTAGTTATCTCGAAATCTACAGTTTTATGAGATAGCGCAAGGAGTAAACTTTCTCATTAAGTACCGAAATTTACTGTCACTAACTGTTTTAGTTCAGTTATCCAATTTATTATCCACAGTTAACGACTGTTGCTAAAAACTTACACGTTTAAATGGAATCTGTTATTTCCATCAGGATTTCTAATTTGTTAGAATGAAATAATTAGTTTAGTAGATAGTAATAATATAAGTAAATATCAATAAATTATTTTCAGTTCAACTAAGGATATGATAACATACTTTAACAAGGGTTTTGAGCATATCGCTTGATTTTTATTCAAAATGAATATAGAAAAATAAGTAATGTAATAATTATTCGAGATCTTACTGTTAGTATTTTTGATTTAAACTTCTACTTTAGTAAAATTTAAAAAAAAGTGAATATGATGTTCTACGTGTAATAATATACAGCGTATCGTTACAACCGCGAAAATAAATGAACACACATATAGAGGATAACTTTTAAAATTTTATTAAACATTTACATTCTTTAGACATCAATATTCACAGAGTTTGTTTTTGACAATTTAATAAATTGTCAAAAACAAACAATTTTAGAACACCCTTACGTATAAAACTGTAACGTAAAGTTCATTTGTAAAGTTCACAAATCATATAAATGGGTAAAATTAATTTAAAAGAGATAAAACATACTGTTAGAAGGAGAGACTTCTAACGCGACGCTGTGGCAACGAATGAAAAAGTCTCTGAATGTATGAATCAGTCGGATGTAGTTGTATAGGATGTAACAAATTTTGTTTCTTTTTTATTTAATTAATTTGTTTGAAAAATATTTTTTTTAATTATGGATTTTTTAATTTTGTATTTTTTTATGATTATTGGCAAGCAGCGTTAGACGTGTGTTCATTTATTGTCGCGGTTGTACGACACGCTATATCAATTAATGCATATAGCTGAATTGTACGCTCATGGACTATTATTGCAATCAATATCTACATCCCGACCGAAGATTCTGACTTAAAGAGTTTAACGATGGAGAAGTCTTTTGGGGTATTTCCAAGTAAGCACTTGCTCTACATAAATCTTTTAATGCGGCTGAACTGTTGCTACAATAAGGGTATTAATGTTTTATTAAATATAAAAAATATATTTCTTTCTTCTTTCTTTTCTTTTCCTTAAAACATTGCCCTCACTTTAGGATAACATTATCCTGTGTTGCAAGGACGTTTTACATACATAAATTTCCCGTGGATAAACACCCAGATGCGAAACAACTATCTGTGGGTCACACAAATAGTTGTCCCGTGTAGGAATCGAACCCACGACCCCCGACGCCGAAGCCAATACCTTGATAACTGCGCCATGGAGTCACCAAAGTTTAAAGTTATTCGGATTCCTGGTGAGAAAAACTTTGGCTCACAAATGTTTTCAATGCACGGTGACAAGCTCACTTCCTATCATCTCTGGAATAGCATATTAATAGGTTTCGAAAGGAGGATTTCGCCTTTAAAAAACGCTGTCTATGCCATTAGGGTCAGAGGACATAAAAACTTACTAAAAATACTTTTAAATATCAGTAAAACTAATACTGAATCACTTTTGAGAATTGATACGCCTCAATCGCCATAATTATAGACAAGCATTGTGTGAACGACATTAAATTTAGAAGTTTATGCCCCGGAACTAATTCCGCGGCTGTATTCATAAATCAGCACTAGTTAGTTAAAGGAGGTTAGCCCCATAATTTCTCCTTGCAATATCAAAAGCCTAGCGCGAATTCGTAGACGGAGCTCATTAATAATCAGCTTCTCTCGACGTCCTAAGAATGCGTTATTATTTAGAGTCATCAGCGATACAAAGAGGGTTGGTAAAAGTCATACCACGTTAGCTCGTGTTCCTGACAGAATATCTCGGCACCGTTTAACAATTATTGTCAGATTTGTCTCGTCTCGTATATTTTATGTAAGAAGATGGCCAGTGAGCTAGCGGTTCACCTAACGTTAAGTGGTAACCGCCTCCGATAGAAATTTGCAACACCCGTTGGGTACAGATACGTTGCCGCCTTTTAATATAAAATTTAATGAGGATGATATTGTAGCGAGGGTATAGTTACCTGTAGACTATTTTTTCAAAAATTTGATGATCTGGTAATTTATATACCTTCTACTAACGCTTTCATCGTGAGGCGCTATAAATGCATATTTCCAAATGTTTGACACATATACTTTTTTAATTGAACATGTAAACAAAACTCTGATGTATTATCTAAGGCCTGAGTACACTTCAAGTCTCAAATTAAAAGGGGAACAAGTGGAAAATAATCTCCTTATTCGGCTAAGATATTTTTCATTAACAGTTTTTAACGTTTATCGTATATTGTTTCTTTGTATTCTCTCCACCGCCACCGGCAAGGAATGAAGACTGAAATTTTGGAATGGAGACCAATGTATATTTAAATTTACTAGTAATCCGTAAGGTAAAACTCCAGAACACCAAACAATTAAAAATTATTAGGGTTTTACCTGAGACCAAAAATCAAGTTTTTACATTAAAACCAAACTATTATGTTACTTAAAATTCATAATGCGGAAGTCATCGTCGTATCGTTTATAGGGACCAGTTAGATATCATATATTTCACTTTAAATTCTTTGTTGAGTGAGGTAGTAAGGTGAGTGAGAAGTCTGATGAGTAAGGTAACCAGGGCTCACTACCGTATTAAAATCAAACCGTATTAAAAACGAATCTGCAATGCAACGCCACAAGTGTAAATATCCATGGACGGCAGTAATCAGTGCAATATCGGAACTGCCTGGTTATCTAGTTTAAATACTAGCTACTAGATTAAATATCTTTTATCTTCTTCGAATTTACCCAACATAAACTTTCACAAATTATTTATTGTAAAATTCAGCATTTTTTAATAATTGATGATGACAGACTCCTCTAATCGCACTACATTGTATTAAAGACACCTGGGCAAAAATAATTACGTCTGTATTTATGTACGTACTATGTACAAAAAACATTCAAGATGAGGTGGGTAAACGTCCTAACACAAGTCTTATTTATATGGCAATATTTAACACGATTCCTAATTTTAATAATGAGAGGTAAACTTTCTAACACAAGTAGTTAATATGGCAATATTGAACATGATCCAAATTTGTATAATGAGAGAAAGCATTCTTTTGAAATCTGTTAAGACGTGCAGACGATGTCGTCAGCAATCTCTGTGAACTATTCAATATTAAAGTTCCACCAGGCCTCGTCTGCTATTTCAGTCCCATGCAATGTAATAACAAATTGCGTTCCACGAAGAGCTGGAGTTACGCTATGACTCAAGTAACAAAAGACAGCAGTAAGGAAGTTTTGGTGATATCTTACAGCGATATTGCTTGGCTCCGAAACGGTTGGTTGGTGTTTCACTGGTATTAAATGGTGTCAAAATAGGTAACTTTTTTTTTTTTTGTGAACTTGTGACAAAGAAACCTTTTTTTCAAACAAAGCTTATAACTCTAGAAATAGTAAAGCCGTACACCATCTGTGCGGTCGTACATTTTTATCTTTAGTGTGGGCCTCTATTCAATCAATCAATTATTTATTTGCCATCTAAGTTTACATTATATAAATAAGGGTTACAGTAAAGAAGTATACAGAAACTTAGATGCCCTTTCCAGGCACAGCAAATTTTCTAATGGACACTACTCTCTGTTCAGTCCTCATTCATTAATCAGATGAAATACAAGAGTGATCTTTTCATTCTTACAGTGCTTTTTTTTTCCGAAGCTGTAGCAGTATTTTGCCAATCAATAAGTGAGTGTAATATTGAATAAAGATTTTGATTTAGAATTTGAACAAGCACTTCCATATAACCCGATCCACGACATACCTCGTTAGATATATCCTTGTTACATATTAGTATCCATATTTTGTTTAAAATTGCCCGTTTACGTCATTTACGTTTAAAATAATTAAATCAGTCGTTTACGTTTAAACCAATTAGATCGTACCTTTACTTGACTATATCATAAGAACAGCACTTATATTTAGATTTCCGACCAATAAACTCATATTATCGTAAGTAACTATTATATACTACCTACATTAGATTCAAACATTGTTTTGAATGATCATGTTGTAATTTTTTTCACGTTCCATAAACGTTTATAGTGTTGGCAACACTAAAGGAAGTCATTCCTTGAGGTTGATGGCAACACTAAAAGAAGTGTCATTCTGTGAGGTATAAATGAAGCTGCAAGAAGCATTTGGTGGCCTTCATCGTGGTCTTCGTCGTCTTCGTCTTTCTCTGGCTGTCATCAAGAAGTATACGCGATAGTGCTGCCCAATCGGTATCTAGAGTGGTGTTTCATTAGTGATATTAAAGTGATAAAAAAAGTAATTATACCGGTGTTATTGTTGTGCAAAGTAAAACTACGGTGATTTGGTAAAAGTATTTATATTTCTACCTTCTTAGCTCGATAAAACAAAGTATAGCTAACAATAGTAATAATAATCTATTAAATAAGAATATACACCTCTATTACTTTTATTCCATTAAAATCTAGCGACTCGGCACAGCTTTTCTTTTGGTTAGATCATTCGCTGTTGGCCTTTAGAAGGCACTTACAGATTCACAGGATTTGAGGGCGCCTAGCATATACCTTGAATCTCAACACAGCTTCGCCCAGATACATTAAGTTTTTAGTTCCAGTTACTCAAGTGACTGCGACACAACTTAAGTGATAGACGGTACAGTAAATAGGAGATAATAATGACGTAAACACTTATACTATGCATAGCCACATACTGTCTAAGTTCATGGCAAATGTAGCTTAAAATTGCGGGAAGTATTTTTAAGGTTCATCGGCTCTGTATATTATACTCAACATGAATTTCACAAAATTCGCACTCTTTGTTTACAAAATTAGTATAATTTTACATTGTTTTTGAATCCACCGCAATAAATTAAAACTGAAGAGAAACAAAAACTTCGAAAGAAAAATTATTATTTTATTGTTAACTCTGTTTCGAATACTTTATCCACCGCGCTTCTTTTCTCTTTGTAATACAAAATGGAATAAAAATACGTAACATAGACCATCGATTCGCGAAAAATAAGACATCTCCTCCAACTTTGTTGTTATTTCAACAATAAGATAGGATGAATTATGCAAATTTTTGTGTAAATTAGATGGTGAGAGTTTGTAACACTAACCATCAAATGTACATATTCGAAAAATATTTTGCTCTGGATATATCGTGAGTAAACCTGAACACTGAAATATAAAAAAAAGCTCTTAACAACATCTTAATGTCCTATCTAACGATGACCTAAATCTGTAAACATCGTCACTTTTTCATGTCTGTTCACTTTTTCACTACAGTAACGTTTGAGTTATTTTTTATTATCCTGTGTTGTAAGGACGTTTTTACAAACATAAATTTCACTCGGACAAACACCCAGATTCGGAACAACTATCTGTGGGTCACACAAATAGTTGTCCCGTGTGGGAATCGAACCCACGACGCCCGACGCCGAAGCTGATACCTTGGTGACTGCGCCACGGAGTCATTTAAATTTGAACATAATTAATATGCGCATTTTGGTAACTCCGATGCATATGTATGCTCGCGACAACGACGTTTATGCAATATATCAGTAATAGTCAAAATTGCTTTAGGCTTGTTTCGAACTATTATTATATAATAATAATAATAATAATAAAATATCTTTATTCACATAGACGCTTGCGCGTTCTTATGAAACGTCAAAATTTTACAAGAAATTAACACGTTCGTAAGGTACCACCGGTTCGGAAAGCAGTTTCTGTTGAGAAGAAAACGGCAAGAAACTCAACAGTTGCTCTTTTTAAAAAAATCAGTTTACAATATAATAGTACATGTACAATAGTCTTGTTTTAGCCTACGTGAGTATCAACAGTATTAACCCCACACATTGGCGTCGTCAAGATATTCGGCAATAGTATAATAGGCTTTAGCCATAAGTGTACTTTTAATTTTTCGTTTAAATTCATCAAGTGGCAGACTTAACATCGACTGTGGGATTTTATTATACATGCGCACACTTTGCCCCATGAACGATCTGTTTACTTTTTGTAGGCGAAATAATGGCGTAGTTAGTTTGTCCTTATTTCTAGTATTTAGTTTATGTCTGTCACTATTCTTTTGATAATTATTAATATTCTGTTTAACATACAAAATATTACAATAAATATATTGAGACGCAACAGTGAGTATATTAATCTCTTTAAAAAGATGTCTGAGTGTATTCCGGGCTCCGATGTTATAAATTGCTCGGACAGCTCTTTTTTGAATAATAAATATTGAATTTATATCAGATGCACTACCCCACAACAAAATGCCGTACGACAAGATGCTGTGAAAAATAACTGTAGTAAACAAGTCTGGCAGTGTCGATGTCTGATAGCTGCCTAACCTTCCTAATTGCAAAAACAGCGGAGCTTAACCTATTCGCAAGAGATGATAGATGGGGACTCCATTGGAGCTTTGAATCTACTGTGATTCCCAAGAATACAGCGGACTCAACAGATAAAAAAAAAAAAAAAAAAAAAAAACAAAAAAATGATTAAGGGTTACGCTATTCAATTTTAAGCTAAAACTTTGCCTTCTTACGTTGGGAAGGGCAAAAAGAAGGCATTTAGTTTTTTTAGCATTTTAACACCATATTATTAATGGTAAACCAGTGGAGGATACGCGAAAGTGCACTATTCACGTCGTCATAATTCGATACATTTCGGTCAACCTTAAAAATAAGCGATGTGTCGTCAGCAAACAGTACAACATCACATAACTCACTGGCATAAAAGGGGAGATCATTTTATATATACTAAGAATAATAATGGGCCCAAGATCGATCCTTGTGGGACACCCATTTTCATGGGGGACCCTGCGGAATTTACATCATTTATAGATACTTTTTGAATTCTATTATTAAGATAAGAAGCAATGAGATTGAGGGCGATGTCACGAATGCCATAATAATCAAGCTTTAGAAGGAGGGTTTTGTGATCCACGCAGTCGAAAGCTTTTGAAAGGTCGCAAAAAAACACCTATTGCATCTTGCGACCCTTCCCAGGCGTTATAAATATGTTTGACAAGTGCGATACCCGCATCTGTTGTCGATCTGCCTTTAGTGAATCCATATTGCTCATTGTGAAAAATTTTGTTCATATTAAAATGTACTAAGAGCTGATTTAAAATTAGTTTTTCAAAAATTTTACTCAGAGATGGCAATATGGAGATAGGTCTGTAGTTTCCTGGATCATTTTTATCCCCACTTTTGAAGACGGGGATTATCTTACTAAATTTCATAAGATCTGGAAATATTCCAGATTCTATGCAGTTGTTAAAAATATTAGCTAAATGTGGTGCAATATATGGCATTATTGTGGTCATTAATTTTATGGACATGCCCCATAAATCCCCTGTATTCTTAAGATTAATAGAATTCAAAACTTTTATAATATCATAAGTATCTACGTGATTAAATTTAAATGTGTGGGGACAAAAGGTAACATTATTTCTTAGAACGTTAATTGCATCTATGGGAGATGATTTTAATGTACGTGTGACATTAACTGCAATTTCAGAAAAATAGCTTTCAAAACTGCTTGCAATTTCATTATCTGATGTTATGGGAGAATTATCTATAACCAGTTTTATAGGTTCCCTGAATATCTTGGGTCTTCCAGATATACGGGTAATGATGTCCCATGTGGCTTTAATTTTATTGTTTGAATTTATTATTCTATTTCTTATATGAATAGATTTTGCCTGAATACAGACTTTTTTTAAATATTTTTGAGAACATTTGTACCCTTTTATGAAAGTTGGGGTCATGATTCCACTGCCTCATATTATATAATTCATACAGTGAATCCCTACTTTTATATATACCCACTGTTGCCCAGTCACTAAATTTTAATTTTGAATTTTTAACAATTGTGTGCGATTTAAATACATCATTATAAGAAGATATGAGGAAGTCAACCATTGATTTATAAGAATCATTAGGATTATTGACTTCTATATCTTTATTTAACATATGATGTGCCACTTTTTCTTTAAAAGAATTTATTCTATTAGTAGTGACTGGTCTACACTTGATCTTATGTTTGCTTGTAATAACTTTTTCATTT
The DNA here is from genome assembly GCA_933534255.1 of Iphiclides podalirius. Classification (NCBI taxonomy): domain Eukaryota; kingdom Metazoa; phylum Arthropoda; class Insecta; order Lepidoptera; family Papilionidae; genus Iphiclides; species Iphiclides podalirius. Next base: position 15,125 of record OW152822.1, on the reverse strand, counting down.
ATTGAAAATTTTAAACCAAAGTGGTCAGAGCTCAGATAATTTATAACATATTTATCATATACATTATCGTGGCAGAAAACGTTATCTATACATGTCGAGGATGAGTTTGTGACACGAGTTGGTTCATGAAAAAGATTATTAAGTTTAAATGAACTAAATAAATTTAAAAGTCGTTTACTAAGATGTGTCACTTGTAATAAATCCACATTAAAATCTCCACAAACTACTATTGATTTACTACTTGAACAGAGTTTTTTAAGTACATCATCCATTACACACTCAAAGAGATCGAAATCACCTGAGGGGGGTCGATACACGCATACTATAATATACTGTTGACTCTCAACGCAGGATAATTCTATAGAACGTTCGACAGAGTGTGCTACTATATCCTGTCGATTTTTACAGACTATATCAGTTCTTACTAACACAAGAGAGCCACCGCGAATAGCATTTGCTCTTACGAACGAACTTAACAATTTATAGTTCTCTATATCTATAACATTAAAATGCTTATGTAACCATGTCTCTGTGAAGCAGATGACATGGATGTTAAATCTTCTAAGAAATAGCTCAATTTCAGGTTCTTTGCCACCTATGCCTTGTATATTTTGGTGTACAATATTTAATTTAAGTGGCTTAGGTGTTGTCTCAATGTTTAGTTTAAACTAACATTGTTTTTTTTTTGTAAAATTATTGCTAAGTAAAATGTTCTTAGTTGTACAATGTACAACTGGGTTTTGTATATTATATGCTACTAAAGTAGCAATTATTTTCTTATAATATAATGGCAAATACCAAGTATTTTTTGTCACCTTAAAACTAGACTTAATAAAACTATTTATGTCAAAATAAAAGAAAGCGTCACTATGACGGTGAGTTGTATTATATATAGTCATGTTAAGACTATATATGTCTTTATTTTGTTCCTCTGTAAGGAAGGAGGAATATGGAAATGCGCATATTATAAATTTACACTTAGTCTTGTAATGTAAGCCCAGTAATATTTCCATATTATTGATAATTTCCTGTTTCCTAACAGATGAACTATCCCCATGAAGTAGTACAATAGTACTATTTTCATTTACATTCAATGTCAAGATTTTATTTATATTTTTTCTGGAAACTGGCACCCGGTGAACATATATTGCATACATTATTTATATGTTTTGAAATTAGCGAACCAAAACCTTGCCCTATGTTATCTGATACAATTGTAACATTTTGTTTAGTATATATTTCATTTTCATTGTTATTATATGACGGTTGATTGTATTCATGTATGACCAAGTCACTTCCTATCTCCTTAGGTATATTCTGAGTTTTTTAATTTGTTTGGAGATTGTGATTTGGAGCAACAACATGTATTTTTGCTTGTAAATGATTCAAATCTATTATAATTATAATTACAAAGATCTAGTAAATTATCAGCTGCTAATATGTGTTCTTGTATTTGTTTTTGAGATGATTCATATTTAGCAGTCAATGTTTGTAGTGTGATATTTAAATTATTAATTTCAGTCTGGAGCTGAAGTGTTTCTTGGTCATACTTAAACCTATTTTGATCTATTTTATTTTTATAGGATTTTACTTTATTAAATAATTTTATCTGCTCATTTTTCATTTCATAAATTTGTTTGTGTGTGTATCTATTTTTTAATAATTTATTCGTTTTCTTGATAAATCTTTTAATTTTGATGTATTTCTTAAGTTTATTTTGTGTATATAGGCGAGATTGCTGGATGCAAGAGTCATCTTTTGTCAAGTCTATAAACATTTGAGGATTACATTCCACCAGCTCAGCATACAGATTTTGGGTTTGGTTTGCATCACGAGATGTATTAATTTGTTCTAATTCAAGGATGGAGTTATTTGCCTCCCTTAAATTAATTTCAAGTTCCGCGATTTTATTTAAGGCCCTCTCATGCTCATTGCTGCACTGGTTGCACATATAACCGGAAAGAACCAACAAGAAAGTCTGCAGTCTTGGTATCCTTTTTTAAAACGATAATTACGGCTTTAATATCGATTAACGTTATTTTTACTAATTTTTCTTCTGAAATTTCAAAAAGTATTCATAGAGATTCATAAAAATACAAATACCGTATTAAAATTCCCAGTAAAAAAAAGATAAGGATAGCAATTTGAAAATTCCGTAAGCGAAAGTACCCGCCGCTCGTAGATTGTTATTACTTTCTCGCGTTCGGTACCACAATGTCGCCTTCTTAAAACGTTATAAGACTCGTAAGGCAGAGGATAATTAAAATGTTAAGCAGATGAATATAAAAGAAAAAGTCGTGTGTCCCAAAATAATTTTAACTACTAACCGTTTATTTAGGATTTTGTTACAATTGTTCGGTGGTAGGGCCATGCAGCGGCCTCGGCTGTTGCACGGATGGGCAGGCTCGACCGGTAAGTACTAAGACCCCATAGAAGACCGGCGTAAAGTGGAAGTATAATACTTTCGCGTTTCGCCTGGTGAATGAGTTGGCCCAATTTTCAAAAGGCTGTCAACGCATCTGCAACCTTCGGGTGTAGCAGATGTCTATGGGCGGCGGTATTCACTTAACATCAGGTGAACCGTCTGCTCGCTTTGCAACTTTTCACATTAAAAAAATATATGGTTTTTGTCACACTATGATGTTATATTTAACAATAATGAGACTATGTTTAGCAACAAAAGAACACAACACTACGACGCCGAAACTATACCGTTATAGTAAACACGATGACATATTTTTGATTGGCTTGACAATTCTTTGTGTGTGTAGAATAATTATAGAATCAATATATATAACAACATTTACATTTTTGAGAAGAGTTGGCCGAGAAGCAAGCAGTTTACATAATACTCACTGATGATAATGAATTCCGTTCCTTGTTGATGATCTAATTTCGTAGATAAAAAAAAAGTCATTTTTGAAGTGAAACTTCTTTATCAGGGTTGGAAAAAAATTTAGTGTAACATTTTTGCGTTACGCGCCATCTTTTTCTTATCTTAAAATGTTCCTCATGCTAGATGGCGTTAGTTCCTGCGTGTGTTCATAACAATATATATATGTTATATTAAAGTGATCAGCAAAATCAAAGGATTTTAATTCTAATTCTAAAATGTAAACAATATATTTCGTATTTCAGTTACCATAAGCCCTTAATAACACAAATATATAATAACGACATCAATGATAGTAATAATTCTATTACAATTAATGAAATTCAATAATAATATTTGTAGTAATGACAGTGCTAGCTCTTATACTTCAGAGCACGACACTGTAGAGACTTCCTCTTCTCCTAAGGCAGGCACCGCCCACCGTGACCTGACTGCGCCTTTCACCGAAGACACAATCTGAAGCTGACCGATGATGCTCTTCGAAGCCTCGATCGGCTCCTGGAACTTGCGGTTGCGACGTCGATCCGCAAGTTCGGTTTTCCAAAAAAACTTCACTCACAACACTCGCGCACGAGTCGAACGTCTGCCTTCTACTCACTGGCTGACTATTCGGCAACGAAGGACCATGTACAAATTCAAAGCGGTTGTATTTTGGGTCCGTGAGGTTAATTGAAATAAACAAGGTTCACGTTGCAAGTTTTTTAATCAACAATTTTTGCGGACCCTCATACTAATTACAACGGTCAAACCATAGTGTGTTTTAATTTACTACTAACGCCACCTATGTAAAAGTTTCACTTCTTACGAGTGTACGCTAGTACACGCACACATTTTTTTTATGTGTAAAGTTGCTAAACGAGCAGACGGTCACGATTCACCTGACCTTAAGTGAATACCGCCGCCCATGGACATCTGCTACGCCTGAGGTTTACAGATGCGTTGACAACCTTTTGAAAATTGGGCTTCGCGTACCTCACTCACCAGACGAAACGCGAAAGCATTTCTCATACTTCCACTTTACCCTGGTCTCCTGTGAGGTCGTGGTATTCACCCGGACGGTACCTGCCCTTTCGTGCAACAGCCGAGGATGTTGCGTGGCCCTACCACCGTGATAATAATATCATTGTAATTTATCCAATCTAACACCCATTCTAATATATTTTCACGCAGTACGTACGATGTAACCGCTAAGTATGCCACTTTGGGAAAACGTTCGTGAAATGTTACAACAAAACCGCAAAAGGTGGAGTTTTAACGGAAATTCACGCCTAACTGCTTTTTGCGTGTTATTTTGGGGCAATGGCTCTTATTATTAAAATCGCTGGAATAGCTTTAATTACTTAGGCAGAGTCGAAAGAATAAAAAATTTGTTATAGAGACTGTGTTGAAAGTTATAGTACGCGTCAGCTGATAATTTGGATATAATTTGTTACATACCTGATACCATAAACCACAGTAATCGTGAGATTGATTTTATGCGGGTTTAACTACTCTTAATTTTTTAGGTACGGAATACCTACCTTCCCCAGACGAGCCTGCCCTTTGCTATAAATATATATTGTACTAGCAACCCGCCCGTGTAATTCATACTTTAATATTGTAAATGCGTAAGTAACTCTGTCTGTCTGTCTCGCTTTCACGTCAAAATTACTGAATCGATTTAAATGAAATTTGGTACCAGATAGTCTAGAGCCTGAGAAAGGACATAGGATATTTTTAATTGGAAAAAAAGTGTTGTAAAGGTTGAAAATATCTTTTTTTTTTTAAATATAGGTGTTTCTTTTAAGAAAAATGTTTATTTAAGGGCTTCAACGCGAGAGAAGCCGCGGGCAAAAAGCTAGTGTGTTTTAAATATAAACCTTCCTTTTGAATCAATCTATCTATTAAAACGGCATCAAGATCCGTTGCGTAGTTTTAAAAATCTAAGCATACAAAGGGTCGGACAGACAGCGGGACGACTTTGTTTTATACTGTGTAGTGATGTGTACAAGCTGGTCCAAGACGGATCAGTATTCCTAAGACATCAATTGTAAGGAAGAGCCGAAGCCACGAACCGTGATTAATGCATTCATTCATTCGTGCTTAGCGGTGAAGGAAAACATCGTGACGAAACCTGACCTGAACTTATCGAAGACATGTGAAGTCCGCCAATCCGCAGCGGTGCCGCGTGGTGGACTATGCCCTTATACCCCAGAGGCCTTTGCCCAGCAGTGGGACATGTATAGACTGATACTTTACTTTTTTACTTTTACTCATTTTTAACATAATATATTTTACGTATATTTATTTTGTCATCGCCTAATTTCCTCGATGTGGGGAAATTTCAAGACAGGAGTTTTAATTTAATGTCAAACTTTTATTATTACAGCCATTTGGGATGAGCGACCTGTCTCCATGGAAGTTAGCGGTAAATAGCTCGACTGGTAACACGGGACACGGGTTGACAAATTGTCGTTGGGTGCAAATGAGGCGTTAATTTCTCATGTTTATTTCTGTTTTTCGGTTTGTTTTTGCGTGTTGTGTAACTAATATCTTGGCTTCTATTTGTAACTGTAAAATTGATCACTTATAATTGAAAATATGTTCCATTGCCTCTTATATTTGGCTGAGTTTGAAAATAATGCTTAAAGGATGTAATGTTTCGTCAAGAGTCAGTCTCTTAGTGAGAGAAAGAAGTGTAAGTGCTATTAGAACTAAATAGGTATATATATTTTATAATATGTACACATATGTTATGATAAAAAGTATTAAATACATACAAAATAATAAATAAATAAAAGATAAAATGAAAAAGAAAACTTATATAAAGTTCATTACAGAAACATTTGTTTCAGTAATGAACAGATCGTCATGAGCAAAAATGTTCCTTAACTTTTGTTTTAACGCAAATTTATTCGGTAATTTTCGAATTTCACTAGGAAGGTCGGTCGTCGGAGAAGAGCAAGTATAACAGCGCAGGTTTTAGATAGAAAACCTAAACTTTGAGTATCTTAATTCGATAAAAAGAATTAAGACTGTAAAAGAAGTAGTTATGTTGGTATTCCATCTTATTATTTAAGTATCAACTAACGCACACAAATAATGAAAGGCCATTTCTCTAGAATTAATTGCTATGAACTACGTATCGTGCTTTAATCCTAATCTTTAAACTTTTGTTAAATAATCGACATATTTAAAAATAATCTAATACATTCTAACACTAAATAACCCTACACACCTGCTTTCTTCAACGAAAAAAGAAAACTTACTGTATAAATCCTAAAAACAAATAGCGGTGCACACCTCTGATATTTGCACACGACCTAAATTTGATTCCACGTCCCAGTAACTAGGCCAGCACCGCTAGAAATTAGTTCATACGGTTTCAAACTGAATACTTTTTCGTTTTTGCCGATTTTCAAAAAGGATTAAGGAAACAAACTCAACCTTATTAACGTGGCTTTTACGTATGCTTTGAGGACCTTAATTTAGAATTAGGTTACCTGGCGAAAGATTTGATTTTTCGTTGCTTAAATAGGAATTAACGCCAAATTATTAATTGTTTACACATAAACGTAAATAAATTCTTAAGAACTAATAATGCATCATATTATGCATTTTACCCCTACGAAGGAAAACAATTTCAAGATACGGTTGTTACAAGATAGGCATGACTTAAATTTAGCAAAAACTGTCATTTCCTTTTAGTCAAGAAACACATCCTTAATTCTTCTTTCAAATTTTAATGAGACCGGGAAAGATTAAATGACGTCATTTTATTTAATTTAAGTTCTGTTTCTTTTCAAAAATACATTTAAGAGTATGTCTCACAGCTCTATTCAGATAGTACACAATTAAAATGCTCTAGGAGTTGAATTCAAAAGTTTACATTAAATTTAGACTCACAAATACAATTTTTAACAATCGCTATAAGAATATTATAGCGATTAATTGGTAACGAAATAAATTGAGATGTCATCACATAATCTACGGATCATTAATATTTTTTTATTTCTTGATTTATTTGCCATTACACAAGGTTGTCATCGCAAGAAATTACACTAATTAAATCACAAAAATCCGAAGATGAATGTTCGGTACGCCCGCTTTCTTAAAGTATATTACGTCACGGGACCCACGAGCATAGCGAAAGGACCGACTAAATAATTAACTTCAACTACTATTTGCTATGTGATGATTTAATGTAAGTACCATAATTTTTAACAAAAAAAAAAAAAAACCGACTGCAAACAGGTAACTGAAAACGTTGTTAATATCTATAACATTTGAGGATTGCCCCCGATTTCTCTGGGATGTCATCATCAGATCCTTATCGTGGTACCACCCATGGGATATCTCCTTTCCAACAAAAAAAGAATCATCAAAATCGGTTCACAATACACAGATAAAAAATATGTTTAAACCGTATTTTTTGAAGTCAGTTAAAAACTAAAACTGCCCTTTCAAAACAATTATTCAAGAAGCACAAGTTTTTTTTTCTTATGTTTAAGTACACAAAAGAGTTTTAGCAGTAAAAAGCAGAGTTCTAAAATAAGGCCTTCTGCTCGCAAACAGTGAGTTTTTATCACCGATACTGTCTGTTACAAGCGGGAAATGAAGTTACTTCACACAATGCCCAGTCTGACCCAAATTTTCATACAAAGCGCCTATCATTCCCTTTTCCACAATTTTTTTCATAACAGACAATATCCATTTTGTCGTGAAATAGCTTCCCACTTTATTCAAGGATACTTTGACGCACACTGTATTTAATAAAAACACCTTTTGTGTAGCCTAGGTATTATTTTTCACTTGGAAGCTTAAATTCCTTTTTTAAAATAAAGGTTCAACATTTTCTCTATTTTTACTAGTTATTAGCTATTTTAGCTAGTATAGTAACTACTACTATTTTTTAGTCTTATAAATATTAGATCCATAAAGGTTATTAGCCGTTCCATGCGAATTCATTCGCGAATAACGCTTCCTATTCGCCCCCGTATGTCGTAGCGTGACACTAAATACCCTATAACTTTCTCTAATTTCGATAGCCCTGCGAATCTTTGGGTGGAATCGGAGTTCATTTTCAAAGATCAGAAATTATTAGCTGATTTTTTGATCAAAGTAATATACAACAATATCATAATTAATATACATTAAATAATGGATGTTTCTACATAAATGTTTTTCGCCTAAAAGCTTCCAGCTTCTTTCACCGTCTTCAAATGCGGATGGCAATAATTTATATTCTAGCAAAATTACGCGCCCAGCGGACATAGATCGATCAAAGTATTAGATGCGACGCTGACGCAATTTATCTTCCTTAAAGGCAGATCAACGTCTGTTCAATTTTTAACTGTCCCGTCACAGTGTAAGCGTTACTAATGGGGCGCTATTAATTTTGGGCGTGGATCTGATTTTTGCCATGTAATGTCATGTAAATACGCCGGTAGTTACTACAACTATACATTTTCGAAGTACTTTTTCGAATTGAGTGACAACAAACGATCGAATTAAATAACAATCGTATCAATTTTTCAGAAATACCTGAATATTATATACATATAATATATGATGTATATTTAACATATAAGTATGTAAAGTATCAATCAGAGTAAAGAAAGTATCAATTTTCAAATCTGTATCAAAGGTAAAATAATAATTGTCAACGACGCTGTTTTGCCGATAAGTAGGTACTTATCATGGGCAACACAGCTTATGTGTTAGAGAATAGATAACATATTTAATATAACGTTTTGCATTTATCACTCCAAATCTTTTTTGTATGTAAGAAAATCGTGAGCATTTATATTTGCAACACCCGCAGGATTGTAGATGCGTTGCCGCATTTTAATAAAATGGGGCCTCACCAGTTAAAATGCAGAAATGTAACACTTACACTTAAGGCCCATTTACATGATGCCACTTTCTTGCCTGTTGTATACAATTAAATTGAAGCAATAAATGAGTTGCATGGTCTAAACAACAAATGGTCTAAACAATTATTGCGCGCAATTTATTGCATTCAATTATTGCTCTTGTACGTTCAAGAAAATGGCATCGTGTAAATGGGCCTTTACACTCCACGCCAGTCTTCTGTGAGAATGTGGCACTTACCCAGCGGACCTATACCCATTCGTGCAACAGCGAATAAATACTGTTGCGTGGCCCTATCACTGAAAAAATAATCTGGTAGGTTGGCGGCTTAATTACGTAGTTTATTTTACCACGATTAAGAAAAATAACTTCTTTTATTTAGCTGAATGCATTCATACTATATATCACGAACGGTTTTATTATTCAAGTCTTATTGAAATTACAAATTTTACAAATAGGCGATATTAAAGGGATTGCAGAAATAAAATGAAAATAAGGGTTGATTCTACAAAGCGATATCAGTTTCTTTTAAGCTAATAATTATTTCAATATTTCACGTCAGAAAGTTGTAACTTTTTTTGTCTACTTTGAGACAAAGGAAAGGAAAATTTCAATGAAGCCGCTTACATGTTTGACAAACGTTTTATTGCTTCATACTTTGTTAAGTAGTATCGTTTTAGGTGGAAGCTATTCCTCCGGTGGAAGGAAAAATATTGTTTTATTGGGTGATAAGGGTAAAAAGTTGTGTAAGTTACGACCCGAAGTTAGATTATAATATTTATAAACATTTGGTTTATCACAGACCAGTTCCGTACCCTAAGGTTAAAACGGGACCCTATTGCTAAGACTGCACACAGTCTGTCCGTCTGTCACCAGGCTGTATCTCATGAACCGTGATAGTTAGACAGTTGAAATTTTCACAGATAATGTATGTCTGTTGCCGCTATTACAAGAAATACAAAAAAAAACATAATAAAAACATATTTAAGTGGGGCTCCCGTACAACAGACATGATTTCTTTTACCGTGTTTATAGATAATGGTACGGAACCCTTCGTGCGCGAGTTCGACTCGCATTTGGCCGGTTTTTTGTACGTGGGTAAAATCTTTCACCGATACCCCGCCATCGCATTTGGAGTGTGGGAAACGTGTCAGTGCCGAGTATTTACAGGTACCCATTAGAAAACCCTCGTTGTGTCTGCACTGTACTCGTAACTTTGGCCGAGGCTCGGGAACACGGAATCGCAATTTTTCGAGACCCCGAGATTTTTTAATATGTAATTCAACAAAATGCTACTAATATACTTTTAGTTGATAATGTGATGTTTGCATCTTGAACCGTGTTTAGTAAGAATTTAATTAAATAACCCGCTTCCCGGGCTAATAATATAAACATAAACAAATATTTGTAATATGTCAGCCGTGTGAAGCGTGTGAAACTTTGTGACGGTCTTCTAATGTGATGTTGTGGGCAACTTGAAAAGTGTTTAGTCAGAATTTAGTTAAATAACCAGCTTCCAGGTTAATAATAAATAAATATTTGTGAAGTGCTAACCCTAAGCGTGTGAAATATTGCACCTGTCAGAAGTTTGGTCTTTTGCAGTTAATTTTTATTTAGACTAGACACAAATGTCGTCAGGAGTTATTGGATGTCAGTGAACGTCTTGCGAAATGGTCCATAAAGATATAGAGTCATACTTTCAAATGTACTATTACTTGAATGGGTTTTAGCGACATGACGCAATGGCAGTGTTGTATTTAAAGAGAAGCAAGAGGGTCTCTGGTGTTAAGTGTTAAGTGATAACTGATATACGTGGTACCAAAAATATACTATATTACTCATTAAAGAATCGGATAAAAAAATGTAAAGGAATGTTTGTCTGTTAAAGGTTATTACAATAGTGATTATATAATTTTAAATGATAACACACTCTGGAAGTGAATACATCGGTCCAGGCTCTTTAAAGTGTAATGTGATAATATCATTTAATTACATATTATGTAATGAACATATTTTAATCTCAAGTAGATGATAAGAAAAAAGAAAACAAATCTAGTTCTTTCGCCCTTTCTTCTCAGATCAGCTGTGGCTTTTGTTTTCCTAACTGGTAGTGTTATATGAACAATCAACAAGTCAATGTAATTCTTCTATAATGGATAAAGATATTTAAATTTGAATTTCATTAAAAACGTGTCAATGTGGAAATTTAAAACTAATTTAAATTGTTACATATTTAAATGTGACAATTATCTATGGATATTTCTTAAATGTAATTGTAGGGTACACTTAAATATTTATTTAAATATTGTGATTTTTATTTATTTATTTATTTTATACATCAACTTACAACTAATGATTATAATAATAACTAATACTGATAATTGAATTAAGTAAGACGTTTAATAAGCAAACTTATAACGTAGGTTAGCGTTAGGCAAGATATATATTTTTTTTTACGTGGGAAAAATCCTTTATATATCCCCCGCCGTCTTGTGGGTAGGCAACAGGGGTATGTGGGAGTTACGGGGTACCCACTAAAAAGCCCACGTTGCACCTGCGCTGCCGCTTTGCCGGGGACACGGGAACACGAAAACGCAATCTTCCGCGAACCCCGGCGCGACTGTGGCTTTCTCAGGCCTCCTCTGCCCGGGTGTTAGGGACACCCGGTCCAGCCAAATGGTACCGTGTCGGTGCAATGAGCACGGCACCCCTCTCAAGCCCTCCGCGGGGCAGCAGTTTTTTCTTTTTTTTCTTTTTTAAAAAACACTGCCCTTACTTTAGGATAATATTATCCTGTGTTGTAAAGGACGTTTTTACAAACATAAATTTCACGCGGACAAACACCCAGATGCGAAACAACTATCTGTGGGTCACACATATAGTTGTCCCGTGTGGGAATCGAACCCACGACCCCCGACGCCGAAGCCAATACCTTGGCAACTGCGCCACGGAGTCATCAAACATCTGTTAGTTCCACATCTGCTGCCCCGGGGCTTGCTATCAGGGGGCAAGGTTGCGCGCGTAGGCCAGCATCCTGCACCCTGTCTCTGGCGGCGGATTTCCAGGGTGGCAGTTGCCTCCCTTTCTCTCTCCGCGGCCTCCTTCCGGGTGATTATGTCCTCGCAGAATACAAGGACGGCACCCCACGACCTCTCGCTGTCGACCATAGCGTGTACCACGGCGGGTAGCGAGAGATCGTGCCCCACGATAGCCATCAGCTCTCGGCGCTGCTCCCGCCAGGCTGAGCACTCCTCCAGTGCGTGTTGGGCCGTCTCCTCGGCACATACGTCGCAGTGGTGTTGGCAAACCGCTGTTGGCTCCCTCCCCGCCAAGTGGCACAGGTACCTCCCGAAACAGCCATGTCCCGAGAGAACCTGCGTCGCCCGGTAGGTGAGGGTGCCGTGACGCTCTTATAGGTAAGATAGATAGCCGAACCGTTACGACCTGGGAACTTTCAAGAAGAGAGCATACTCTTTCCTAAAAGGCCGGCAACGCCTTTGTAAGCCCTCTAGTGTTGCAGATGTCCATGGGCGGCGGTGATCACTTACCATCAGGTGAGCCTCCTGCTCGTTTGCTGCTTTTTTCCCATAAAAAAAATCACAGTTGCAAAACTGTCTTTCTTCTCTTATACAATGTTCACACTTTAGTCCGAATATTGCAACGATTTTTCAGCGAATAATTTGGGCAATTCTAAGTCCAAATTTAAACACGAACAGCGGCTACGCGTGAATATCCGTTAAAACACCACCTTTGTGTGGTTTTTGCGGTAACGTTCACACGGGTGGTTTCGCAAAGTGGCGCGCTTAGCGGTTACACGTTACTTACTGCGCGCAAAGCGAAATAGAATTATATTGCGCAATCTAATTACAGTTGGTGCTCTATTTCTTATTGTTGATCGGAGGAAGTATATAACATGTACCTGCGTTTAAAATCAATGAGTAACAACTAATGAACTCCGTTACAATGAAGGTGCATTAAATTCTACAAGGGGAACTGAAGTCGCCGACAAGCTCCAGGAAAGCAGGCTGCGATGGTATGGACATGTTCAACGTCGATCTTCTGATTACATTGGGAAAAGAAGCGCACCATCTGGACATCCGAGGTACCCGGAGACGAGGAAGACCAAAGATAAGATGGACAGAGGCACTGAGAAACGACCTTAACGCCTGTTACCCATGATGCGATGGATAGAGCGAGGCTAAGGCAGACCCCACTACCGTGTGGGAATAATAAATGCACTAGAAAGAGAGAGAGAGAGAGAGAGAGAGATCGGCGAAACGAAAGTCGCGAGACTGCGTTGGCTCGGCCACATGGAGAGGATGGGGGAGGATCGTGCCGTCAAGAGTGCATATATAGGGCAGCCAATAGGGAAGCGTCTTGTTGCTCGCCCCAGCTACTCTGGAAAGATGAAGTCCAAAAAGGGCTAAGTGCTCTACAATAAGCCATTAACAAGAAACAGCTCAGAATAGAGAGCAGTGGCGTCTTTTCGTGTCGAAGGAGATCTTCTTTGGGTCGCTGAGCCAGCTAAGTAAGTAAGTTTTAGTTGTATCAGTATTGACAGACTGATCGTGGTCGCCATCATGACTTATACATTACTTAATGAGTACGGGCAACTATATTATATGCCATTCGTCGACTACAATAAGGCCTTCGACTCTCTAAGTCATAACTATATCTAGAAAACGCTAGAAAACCAAGGCGTGGAAAGAAAATGTATAAAAACCATAAAAGAAATATATAACAATAGCACAGAAACAGTCAAAGTAGAATAAAAAGCAGAAGAATTTGGTATTCAGAGAGGAGTCAGGCAAGGCGATCCACTTTCCCCCAAAACTTTTCACGGCAGTGTTAGAAACTATATTCATAAATCTAGACTGGGGAGAGTTCGGAATTAATATCAACGGATCAAATTTGAATTATCTAAGATTTGGAGACGACATTGTGATATTTGCAGAGAGACCGGAGATACTTCAAACTATGCTACATCAACTAGACTACGAAAGCAGGAAAGCTGCCATCCATGAACCCATGTAAGACAAAACTAATGATATTCGTCATTAGTTTATTCGCCTAAGGGGACATATAGAAATAGGACAAGAAGTTATTGAATACGTAGATGAATATATATATTTAGGACAACGTATATCAAGAAAAGATCAAAACTCCAAAGAAATAAATAAAATATATGTCAATTTAAAATAATCTATGTCAATGAAAAATAAATTGTTTAACATATGTATCCTCCCATGTCTTACTTATGGGTGTCAAACTTGGCCTGCTAGGAGTGAAAACAACCTGCTTCCTGCCAACACAGCATGGAACGAAGCATGCTTAACATAGGGCTACGGGACCGATGGACAACTTTAAAAATAAGAGAAAAAACACAGGTGATCGACCTATTACAAAAAATAAGAAAACTTAAATGGACCTGTACTGGTCATATAATGAGAGCGATTTAATATTTTAAGAATGGTTTTTAATAAGTAGTTTGTAAGTTAAAACTGTAAGATGGTCAGTGAATAAATTCTATTAATAAAAATAAAATCATGTGCAATATATATTTCCAAACATCCTTCGGAGTAGGCCTTTTCGCGGCTTATTTAGGATTTTAACTCCCATTTTGAATACTCTATAGTAATCGTGCTGAATGATGTAAAGCATTTTGCGGGATCTAATTTATTCCAGGTTTTTTTCCTTCTTTCAAAGACGTTCGAAAAATTCAGAGGGATTGTTGATTCAAATCGTACGCTACGAGATCATCCTTGTGGATAAAATAAATATACAATGGAATCCGTGAACGAAAGACCTACGTTCCAAATGTGCGTTACATTTGAAAGGTAGGCTTTACAAAAACAGAATATACTCGTATTTGTAGTATAACGGGACATGTAAATTAAATTTATGTACATATAAATACGTTTTTATGTATGTGATACGTTTATGTTTATGACATATCGAATTCAAATCACATAACCTTTAGGTTTAAAACACAGAGACAAAAGACATACACGCGTCATAAAGAAATAAATAATCTAGGCAAAAAAATAAAAGACACGCAAACAGAAAAATAATAGAACCTCACTAATGACAGGGTTTGTCTATCCTTACTTCCTTACTTAATATTATAAAGGCGAAAGTTTGTATGTATGGATGGATGTTTGTTACTCTTTCACGCAAATACTACTGAATGGATTTTAAGGAAACTAGAATAATATAGCTTATACATCAGAATAAGACATAGGCTATAATTTATATACATATATTTATGTATCTGTCTTTCTGTCTGAATGTTACGCCTTCAGCCTATTCTACGCGGACTTAGTTGCGGGCAGCAGCTAGCTTATTATAAAACCGAAATAACGTAGTAATATACATTAGT